>WYDI02024051.1:0-33910 GCA_009867235.2 Psittacus erithacus | reverse complement strand
CAGGAGGGTGTCCTAGGGGGACCCCGGGACACGAAGTGACCCAGAGCCAGGCAGGGAGATGCTTAAACACGTCCTGCACTTAGAGAAAAACACCAAAGCAAACCCAAAGGCCCCTGTTTCCAGCTCAGCTCCACACATCGCCCCCCAAGCTGCCTCAGCCCACAGCAGGAAGCAGGCAGGGATGGAGCTCGAATGTGGATAGAGCAGCAGGATGTCAGGCACACCCTGGCTCTCTCACGTCCTCACATCGGCCCTGAGCCCATATCTCTCGTGCCCACTCCAGGGAAGAAGCCGAAGCCCCAGTGCCGTGGGATGCAGCTTCCTGCCTGGGGGACAGGAGGCACTGGGGATGCGGGGCCCGGAGCAGCAGCGAGGCCGGAGGCAGCAGCGAGTGCTGCGCAGGGAGGGCGAGCATTTGCTTCCCCGGCCCTGCCAGCTCCCCACCGCTGCCGTCTGCTCCCGTGCTCCAGCCAAGCTCGGCAGGGGCAGCTCCTGCGGCTCCTCCATTTGCCAGAGTCACCTCGGGGTCTCCTGCATCCCTTCGCGGAGCCGGCAGCGAGAGCAGCGCAGACAGGGACCAGCTACTCACTTCAGAGGCAACGCAGGGGACAGGAGAAGAGCCTGCTCTGTGAGTTCATTATCCCTGCCCGGTGCTAATGAGATCAGCCACAGACACCAGCCTCTAAACACCCCCTGACCCTGCAGCGAGAGTCCCCTGAAGCAAATCCTATCAGTGCTGTCCCCTCCGAGAGTGGGGATGGGGGTCCGGGAGGAGCAGGACAGCACCAACCTGCAGTAGAGAACTGAGCAGAGGGAATCGGCTTCGGCAGCAGGATTCGGAATGTTCCGCGGCTGCTGTGTCCAAAGTGCAGCGGGTG
The DNA here is from genome assembly GCA_009867235.2 of Psittacus erithacus. NCBI lineage: Eukaryota > Metazoa > Chordata > Aves > Psittaciformes > Psittacidae > Psittacus > Psittacus erithacus. The sequence continues at coordinate 33,032 of WYDI02024051.1, read as the reverse complement.
ATGAGGGAGAGGGCTCAGCCCCGCCACTATCAGGGTGGGAACCAGGAGCCCTGGGCGCAGCACCTGCCTGGAGAAGACCTTTGGATGGGTGGCACGGGGCGGCGCAGCACCATGGCAGCATCACGACAGCGCAGCATCGCATCGCCACCACCGGCAAAGGGCACGGCTGAGCCCCAGCGCCCGCCCTGGCACGGCCGGGAAGCAGGTGGTGGGTAACCAGAGCACCGGATGCGGCTGGGGACATCGCTGGGCTCAAACCCAACCGGCACAGCCCGGTCCACAGAGAGGAGGATTTGCTTCTTCCAAGGGAGCACCGGCTCGAGGTGCGGCTCTGCTCCTGGCAGCATTTGGGTTGCTGGGAGGAAGCAGGTGAGCCAGGCCCGGCTGGTCACCAGCCAGGAATGCCTCCCTCCTTCTGGAAGGGCTCCAGCCTGCAGATAAAGGGCTGAAGCCAGATCACATTCCTGTGTGGGAGAGCAACACCCAGCCCCAGGCTGGAAACACAGCCCCAGGAGGGGATTTCACTGGAAACCACAGGGAAGGAGCCTGGAAGCAGGCAGGATGGAGAATCAGGGCTAAGAATAGGCTGGTTATTGTCCTGTGCCTGCGCCGTGCTCAAACGCACCTTCCCCTGCCCTGGGTCAGGCTGGCAGTGACAGCAGCACCGAGCCGCGGGGGTCCCGCACCCAGCCAAGGCAAGACCGGAGCCGGCAGAAACCTGACCCACAGGAGGGGGTCCCTGTGGTGGTCACACAGCTCCAGCATCACGCTGCGGGCCGGCAGTGCCGCGATGGCCGGCGGCCAGCTCCGCTCGCCCGGGGCCGTGCTACAATGAGCCCTTTGTGCCGCCGACGTTAACCCAGAAAGTTGTTTTGCAATGAGCAGGCGGTGCTGGAAACGCTCCTACGCTGAGCGGGGCTCTGCCCGGCTCCGCTCCCTGCCAGCGCCTCAGCCGGGGGGAGCAGCCGTCGGGTCGGACCCATCTCCTCCATCAGCCGCACTGGTTTTGGCTCATGGCACAGTTCAGTTTGGTTTCCCCACAGCTCTGCCCCTTTCGCAGCGCTGCTCGCACTGCCCTGGCCAAAGTCCGGGGCTGCTCTCCGGTGAAGGCAGCACAGCCGATCCTGCACCCTGCCCATCACCGGCACAGACCGGCTATTCCTGCTCCCCCGCTAACTCCGGAGCCCGAAACCCTGATAAGTCCTTGGCCAAGCCCGTAAGCCGCGTCCGGGCTGGAGGAACCTGAAACAGGAGCACCGGTGTCATGCAACAGGGACTGGCTCATGTCAGCATTGTGCCGACGGCGGGGCCTGGAAAAGGGATGTCCAGGGGGAGATCAGGGTCACTTTGCAGGGGATGGCCCCTGGGGCTCCCACCAGAGCTGATAAGGACCAAATTCCATCGCACTTCAACCCAGCCCAGCCGCAGGCAGAGCCCTCGGGTTAATCATCAACCCAGATACTGGAAAATCCTGTTCCCTGCCGCTCCCAGGGCCGGGTTTCAGAAACCAAAAGCCTCATCCCCTCCTGCGGGACCCAGGGCCCCGGGGACAGACATAGAACCATCACCACACCTAATGCCGTGCTCCGTGACCACTGACATGGCACAAGCCACACAGTAAAGCGTTCACCCTGGCACCAGTCCCATTGGTTCAGTGGTTTCTGAGCAAATTGCGTTTGAAACCAGGATTATTTTGACCCACACGGTCACGAGGATAAGTGTTTCCCAGGGGGACACTGTCAGGGAGCAGGGAGGAGCCCCAGGGACATAACATGGATCTGTGCTGCAGGGCTCGGATGCTTTGGTTTTACCCCGCACTGGGCACATCCCTGTCTCCTTGTGTGTTCCAGGCCCAGCTCCAGCATCCCGCTATGCCCCGGGCATCCCAAAACCACCACCCGAGGGGCAGCACCCTCAGAGGTGATGCTGCAGCTCCCACCCAAGACAGAAGATGCTGAGGGGAAGATGCTACAAGTACCACAGCCACGACGCAGTGGGCGAGGGGCTCCATCAGCAAACGGCACCTCATCTCCCTGAGCGGAGACGGAAACACAGCTCGACTCCAAATCAGCTCGACTGAACAGAGAGCAAAGGCAGCCCGGGGCAAGCCACAAACACCCTCCCAAACAAAAGCCTGTAGCAGGGGACAGAGGATGGGGACCGGGCAGCGATCCCTGGCGCATCAGGAGCTCGAGAGGCAAGGAGTCAGTGAGACGGCAGCAGGGACGACACCCAAGCCCTGGATTTTTCTTTCTTATTTAAACAGGCTGCTAAAAATACGGCCCTGGGAGCGCTGCAAAGTAGGGCAGCTCCTGGCATTAAAGTTTCAGGAGGTGCCACGTTACGGAGGGGCTGGGCCTGGCCCACAGCAGCCACAGCTCTGATCCCGCCAGCTCCAAGAGGCTTTACCCTGCTCCAGGATGTAACCCTCCTGCCCCTCACACAAGGCAGAGCTCCGTTATCTTACTAATGAGGAGGAGCAGCGGCAGCCGTTGCCAGCGGCCCGATGGAGGGATGCTATGGGACCTCTCCTTGAAGGACAAGAGCATCTGCAGATACAACTTCCAAAGGGAAATGCAAATCCTTTATGGAAGGGACAATCTCCACAGGGGGCAGGTAAAGGCAGGTCCCATCAGGGCTATGAGGGGCAGCAGATCCCTGATGGGGGTAGCTGGTAGAATAGGGACAACCCGGGTCCCTCCTCAGCCTGGGGATCCCTACAGGATCTGCTGCAAGGCAGGTGACACCCCTATGGGGACTGCAATAGGATGGAGCACAAGCCAAAGCCAAGGAGCCCCCCAGTGCCAGCTTCTATAGGAGCTTCTAAAGGGCGAGGTTCACCCTCAGAGGAAAGCCCCTGCAGGCCCTGTCCCTATAGGCTCTACCATAGGGCAGAGCACAGCCTAGGAAGTCCAACAGCTCCAGTCCCATCCCATATAGGCCGGACAACGCCAAGGACAGCAGCCCCGCGGCCCCAGCCCCTACAGCCTCTGCCATGGGGCAGGGCACATCGCGGGAACGGCAGCACCGACCCTCGCTGCCCCATAGCCCAGCTCCGCCCCCCGGGTCAGCAGCACCCATGGCCCCTGCGGGCGCTGCCATGGGGCAGGACCCGGTCAGCCCCGAGCCCCGCACTCACCGCCCGCCGCCGGCGCCGCTCCCGCCGCTGCCCACCGCAACCTGTTACCTTCGCCCAGGCCCCGCCCCCGAGCCCGCCCATTGGTCAGCGCCGCGACAGGCCACGCCCAGGGGCGGGGTCAGACACGCCTATAGCCCCGCCCCAGGAGGGCGGTCACGTGCTGCTCCTGGCGCCGCCGGCTGGGCGCCGCCATCTTGCTGAGGGAGCGGCATCGTCGCGGTCCGGATCCTCCGCTGCCCCTCCACCGGAGGGACCCGCGGCCACGGTGCTTCCGAAGCGGCGCCGGGACCCGGGGGCCTGAGGCGGGGAGCGAGGAGAGGCCCTGGGGGGGTGCGGAGGAACGGCCTCGGGAGACTTCCGCCACGCACAAGATGGCGGCCGGGCCCTCCCTCCCTCCCTCCCTCTCGGCTCTGACCCCGCCCAACCGACGGTGGCCGGGAGCGGCCGCGCTTCCTCCGCGCGTGCGCAGTGCGCGCCGCACCGTCACCGAGATGGAGGCCGGGACCGCACGGGCGCTGCCGCCGCCGCCGCCGCCGCCGTTCTGGGCCGGGGGCCCGGCCCCGGGGCAAACGCACGACCCCGGCGCGCCCGGCGCCGCCGCGGGGGCTCTGCCCCTCACCCGCACGCTGTGAGCGCGGGGCGGGAGCGGGGTTGGGGTGCGCGGGGGGGGAAGCTCCGCGGGCGGGGGTGCGCGGGATGCGCGGCTGAGGTGACCGGAACCGGCGCTCCGCGGCCGCGCTGACGGTTGGGTCTTCAGGAGCCCGATGGTAACGGGCACCTCGGTGCTGGGGGCGAAGTTCGACGGAGGGGTGATCATCGCCGCCGACATGATTGGTTCCTACGGTTCCCTCGCCCGGTTCCGCGGCATCTCCCGGCTGCTGAAGGTGAACGACACCACCATGCTGGGAGCCTCTGGTGACTACGCCGACTTCCAGTACCTGGCGCAGGTCATCGACCAGATGGTGTAAGTGCCCCCCCCCGTGCCGTGGTCGTGTTTCCTGCCGGCTTCCAAAGGGCTGACACGGGGTTAAATGCATTCCCTGGGCAGGGATAAACCTGAGCTGAGATCCCTGCGCGGTCCCCTGGGTACCAGTGTGCTCTGCAGCTCCCTGCTGAGCACCGGGGAGGAGCGGTTTGAATGATTCCTTGTGGCCTTTGGCTCATTCACCCCTTGTGAGGTCTTGGTTGAAAGCAGCGTGTGGGGAGTTTGTGGGAGGGCTCCTGTGGGTGGTTTCTGGCTTTAGTTGGGTGAAATTCCCATCTAAATCAGGATCGATGAGGAGCTGGTGGGAGATGGTCACAGCTACAGCCCGAAAGCCATCCACTCCTGGCTGACAAGAGTCATGTACAACCGGAGGTCCAAGATCAATCCGCTCTGGAACACCGTTGTCATCGGAGGCTTCTACAACGGCGAGAGGTGAGCGATGCTCCTGCGCCTCCTTCCCCAGGGCTCTCAGGAGCCAGAGGCGGCTCTGCCTGGAAGCTGAGTCCGTCCTCGCCGCAGCCACCGCGCTCACAGCTCTGTCCCATCAGCTTCCTGGGTTACGTGGACATGCTCGGCGTCGCCTATGAAGCCCCCACGCTTGCGACGGGTTACGGAGCGTACCTGGCTCAGGTAGAGTTGGCCCTCGCTTGGCTCAGCTCAGCGCTGGGCGATAGGTGCTGAGCACATGGGGGTTCTCTTTTCCTCACAGCCACTGATGAGGGAGGTCGTGGAGAAGAAAGCCAGCCTCACGCGGGAGGAGGCGCGCGACCTCATCGAGCGTTGCATGAAGATTCTGTACTACAGAGATGCTCGATCCTTCAACAGGGTGAGTGCGTGGCCGCGCGCAGCTGGGATGTGGGCAGGGAACTCAGGCTTTACTGAGAGCTGCCGGTGTTTTCTGTCCTCAGTATGAAGTAGCTATTGCGACGGAGAAAGGGGTGGAGGTGGAAGGACCGCTGACCCTGGAAGCCAACTGGGACATAGCTCACCTGGTCAGGTAACAAACCTGTGAGCCTTGGTCTGAAGCTGGTGCAAAATGAATGGGATAAGAGCCTGTAACGCCTCTGCTTCAGCAGTGTCCCTTGGGAATGGGGTGGGTTTGTGGGTGCACCGGGGCTTTGCTGCCTTCGTGCTTCCCCAGAGCCCGTGTCACCGACTGGCACTGCCCAATAGAAGCGGAAGTGCTGATTGTGTTGGTGCACCTGGTGCCACCCTGTCCTTACCAAACCCCTTCTTGCAGTGGCATCGAGTGAGCCCCGGAGAGCTGGCCAGGCCGCCGTGTCCACGTTACCACCCTTTGTATGCGCTGTAAATCTGTTGCTCCTTTTGAAGCTCCGATCTGGCTGGTTTTGGAAGCGAAATAAACCTGTTAAGACGAGGCTTTGTGTTTGTGCTACGGCTGGGATCCAGTTTGGGGGATGCTGTGAAAGTACTGACCTCAGAGAGCCTCCTGGTTCCAGGGGTGATGGTTAACAGCAGCCGCGAGTCCTTATTTCTGCTGGAGAGGGGCAGAAAAAAGAGCAGAGGCTTTTGTTGTTTCCTGACGGGTTCTGGCCCTGTCCTCTGCCCATGTCTGACCCGGTGGGCCCGGTCCCAGCACGTGTGTGTGAGCCCTGGGCCTGCAGCGCTCGCTTTCCCCATGGATCTGCTTTAGGAAGGTTCCCGAGCGGCAGGTTTGGATCACTGAAGCGTTTCCCTGTGGGACTGGGATTAGCGCTGGGCTTGGCTGGGACTTTGTGGCTGGATCTTAGTTTAAATACACAAGTGAGGGTTAAGATTTGCCCCAATGAGAGGAGAAGGGCTTGCGCTGTGCCCTCGGCTGCAGTGGGTTCAGCTGTCCCCACACAGCTCCAGGCCAGTGCCCCTTGTGGGTGACAGCACAAACGGGGCAGTTGACACCAATTCCGACACTGTCCCTGCTTCAGCTCCTATCACCCGAGAGAAACAACAAAAATACTTACTCAGAAGAGGATTTTATTAATGATTTCTCAGACTTTTATTTAAAAAGCAAACCTCATGGGGAGAGCAGGTTTGTTCCATCGCCCCCACCGCAGAGTCCGGGGCGGGCAGGGGCTGCAAAGTGAAATGGGACAGAGCTCTGCCTCGACTGTTAATGACATGGAAACACACCGAATGACCAACCACCCACCGCTGGCTTTCCTCAGGACATGCTCAGCGACCCCGCGCCGCCTCTCGTGCGGAGCACGGAGGGACCCGGCTCGCGCCGAGGATCCGCGATGCACTTCATATTAAGCATTACGATAGCACAAAGAGTTAAATAGTTCTTCATAATAAAAACACATGTTTATAAATCCATTTCCCTGGTTTTATTAAATGTTCCACTTATGTACATTTTAAAGATGAACCATTTACAGGTCTGCACATGCTGCCTCCTGCTTTCCTTGGGTCATGGGGAAGGTTCACAAAACCTCTATGGAAACAGAAAGGTGCAGGTGCTTCTGAATTCTGTATGTCAAAATGCTTTCCGTTTATACCATAATACATACAATTAAAAAACCCTCAAACATGCAAATTGTAGAAAAATTTAAGCTGGCAGTGAAAAATAAAAACAAACGTCTTCTTTTTGTGCACGTCACAGTTTGTTTCATCAAATGGGATTTCTAATTCTAAGGAACGTAGTGTCTGATGCCACTGGTTAAAGCAGGTTTATCAACTACCAGTAGTTAAAGGTCAACCTTTAATGGTCCGTATGGTTTTAACTCCCATCTACTGCACAGGAAGGTCAAGCCAGGCTTGACTTCCCTCTTCCCCCATGTACCCTCTGTCAGTGATTCTTTGGAGCAAGGCAGGGGGGGAACCACCGCACCGCGTGCAGTCACCGCAGAGCGCACTCGGGCGCCGCGCCGGCTCCCAAGCTGCGGTGCTGGCGCTGCCCAGGCCAATGCCTTCTCTTGTGTTTCAACCCCACGTCCAAATTCGTGAGCAAAAGAATTTCTTGAAGAGAAGAAAACCGGAACGAAACCCAAACCAAACCCGAATCTCAATGGCCAATTAGAGCAGGTTCACACAGTAGAGCAGTAACTCGGGTCTAAATATTCCACCGAAACCTCAACCTCTGGGGCAAGCGTTAAAAAAAAGAGTATCTGTGTTAAGACAACCCAAAAGATTTAGATACTGGTTCATTAGCTACATAGGGTTTTTTTTTCTCCTTTCTTTAGAAATGGTCACATTGACAATGTATAATTCAAAACATTTCTGCACAATAAAAACAGAAACTATGATACAGTGAGGTAAAGAAAACGCAAAAATATTCACCCACAATATATTTTCAGAAAATACCAACACAGTGATTTTTTCTTTTAAAAAAGCACAAAACTTATAAATGAACAGCATAAATGGCTATTTATCTGAGTGATCGCCTACGAATTTCCTAAACCCACAAATCCACAGGGAAGTGTAATGGTCTCATCCAACATTTATTTAAAAAATACCCCTTTCTGGATCGCAACGGGCAGAACAGTGCTCACATCTCCATCAGATCCAAATCAGCATCTTCAAAGCCATAGAAGGACTCAGTCTCGCTCTCCCCTTCGAAGAGCTGGTGGAGGATGTCTGGGTCTGCAGGTTCCTCAGCCTGGGCCTGGGCCTGGGGCTCATCGCTCAGCTTCAGCTGCTCCTCCAGCGTGGTGATGAGCTCCTCCTGCATGTCAGCGTTGCGGGTGGGGGAGTTGGCTGTGCCGTCCGGCCCCGGCAGCACGCTGGCCACCAGGAAGGACTGTTGCACCAGTTCAGGAGAGTCACTGATGACCTCCAGCACCTCTGCCAGCCAGCACAGAACCAGCTGCAGAAGAATGTCCGAGTCGCACGTGGAGTCCGCCATCTCCTTGGCTTGCTCTTTCCACTTTTTATGCAAGAAATTTTTCACAGTTCTTTTTATACAAACATCCAGAGGTTGGATTTTGGAGCTGCAGCCGGCGGGGACAACAGCCGGCAGCGTGCTGGACGCGCTCAGCAAGGAAAGTACTTCCTCGGAGAGGTGTGTTCGGTGACAATCCAGCACCAGCATGCCCTTGCTGTTCTGGCACTGTGTGTGCTTCTGCCACACTCTGGATGACCACAGCTCCATGACTTCATCATCGCTGTATCCGTTCTCCTTTGCTTCCAACACGATCGACTCCGGCACGTTGGCGGGCTGCTGGACGTGACCCCTGTAGAAGACCAGCGTCGGGAGAACGCTTCCGTCGGCGAGGATGGTGAGGATGATGTCACACCAGGGCTCCCCGGTTCCCACCGTCTGCAGAGCGTTCTCCTTCCGGTCGTCGCTGCTCAGCACCTCCACGTCGAGGAACAGAGAGATCTCGTCGATGGCTGCAATCATGGAGAGAGGCAGGTCCTGAGTGTGGATCTGCCGCTGCACGAACTCGATGAAGCAACTGGCGTTGTCCTCCACGTCCTTGGGGAGCGGGTGAGCCACTGCCCTTCGAGTGTGCGTGCTGAGGTTGTGCCGCAGCATGAACCTCACTGCCCACTCGTAGGAGATCTTAAAGCCGCCCTCGAGGGATCGGCCAATCTTGGTGGCTTTCTGGAAGAGAGTCTCCTCATTCACGGGCAGCTGCTGCTCCCTCTGGGTGAGGACCCACTCCGCGAGCTTCTCCTCAGCCTCCAAGCTCAGGTATTTGCCTTCTGACAGCGACGCCAAGTTCTCCTCTTGGAAAGCCTGAAACCTGCGGAGCCAGCGCTTGATGCGCCGCGGCGGGTTCCGGAAGTGCTCCGCAGCCTGTTCAGTGTTGCAGCACAGAGCAAACAGTACAACCCTCAGCTTCTTCACTGACAGCTGCTCCTTTCTGCCTGTGGGCTCAGGCTCCCTCGTTGGCTGCTCATCTTCCTGAGCATCAATGTTTAAGCACTCTTCTTCCTGGCAGAGCAGAGCCCTGTTGTAGGCTGCTGGTGCCAGCTCAGGCTCCAGGTCACCTTTTGCAGGTAACACAGACTTTGTTTTCACAGTAGCAGCTTTACTTGGGGAGTAGGTAGGACATGTGTTCTTCATGCTTTTGTCCTGCAGCTGAATGTGCCTTGAAAGGAGAGAACACAGGAGCCTTCTTATAACCCAGAAAATAAAGCTGCTGAGGAAAAACAAACCAACCAGCCCCAGCCCCAACCCCACTAATGGGAACAGATGATGGCAGACAGGGTTTGCAAGGTTTACCTGGAATGCGATATCCAAGTAGGCCCTGTTGGGAAAAACAAAACAACAAAAACGTCTGTATCTCAGCAAACAAACAGTAAGCCAGTGCAAATACACAAGCTGTTTTCCAGAGAGGAACAGCAGTGTCCCTCTGCTGTCTGTCACTACATTGTGGGAACAGCCAACACTCATCATCCGTTCAAACCCCAACCAACCTCCTCCTGTGTCCAAGGACCACCACATCCAAGCCAAGGGAGGCCAGCTCAGCCAGGCAGTCACACTGCGCAGTGCTTAGACACAAACAGCACAACTCCACATCCATATGAAGTGAGGAAAGCTCAGCTTTGGCCAGATCCCTGCAGGTGATGCTCCTGCACTAGGCCAAGGGCTGGAACACCACTTACAGGCTCTATTCAAAATGCAGCATCAGCAGCTGCTTAAGGCCTCCTGGTGTCACAGAGGTACAATGATGTCTCATGAGGAGAGGAACCCACTGAAGCCTTGGGCATTGTGTCTCCCTCAGAAGAGCTCAGAACAGCCTTACCAGGGACAAAGCTGAGCTCCAGACAGAGCCAGCCTCACTCAAAGCTTAACCCTCCAACCCCTGTAACAATGGAGACTCATTCAGGCAGTTCAGGATGTCCCCAACACCCCATTTTACCACACCTCAGGTCTCAGTAAGTGCTCACCACAATGCCAAACAAAGGTGTATTTGACCTGGGGTCTACCAACTGATGTATTATGTCCCACATTAACGTTTTGCATCATTTCTGCTCCCTTGCAAACTCTTACCTCGGAAAATGATGTTACTAAACTCATGTGATGGATTGAAGACCAGATGTTTGGCCATTGCATCACCCTCAGATGTTACAAAGGGACAAGAGGAACAGGACAGCTTCACACCACTGGAAGGGGATGGAAAGAGAAGTGAGCTTCATACCAGATATGAGAATATGTCTATCCCCTCACTAACAATGAGAAAAGTCACCCTCCAGTGCATACAGGCAGTGTCCCCACCCCAGAATGTTAACTCCCACTGGAAGGCAATGGGAGTCTCAACACACTGCCCTCAATTCCACCTCTTTTCCCACATGGCACAAAATAAACACAGCTTCTTCAGAAGCAGATCATGAAAGAACAGAACTGGAAGATCAGACAGTGAATGTGATTGAGCTTCTCAGGTGATTCAAGGAAGATGAGAAGTTTTCCATTACCAGGCAGTGTAGTTTTTAAATAAAGCCAAGTATTTTGGACTCTTCCGAGGAACGTGGTTGCTGTAAGACAAAAGAGTTTATTAAATGTTGGAATTATTCTGGGTATTTAAAGAGCTCCAAACCCCATACAAAATACAGCACAAAGAAAGACCCAATCCTGGCTTTAATACTGTTTTGTCTGCCAGTCTTGTATGCAAGGAGATGAAAACTTCCTGTCTAAATAAACCCACCTGCACAGGAACGTTTAAAAAGCCCAGATTTTGGAGTAACTGCTCTGCCATCTCACTGTGTGGTCAATCCACAGCCCTGTACAGGCCACAGGCTGCAGAAGTGTATTTTTTGGTGTATTTCAGTGTTTTTTTTTCCCTTTTTAAAAATATTTAACTTATTAAATCTGAGAATTTTGCAAGAGACCTGAGAAGCACTGAAAGGTGGCAGCTGTGCGCAGCAGTGTGCAGCGCACACCTCAGCAGCCCCACACTGATAGCTCAGAATCAATCTTGTGCCCACTCTCTCCATGTCACTTAAAGCCACTCCCCACGTCTGCGCTGATGCACGTGTTCAGTGTCTTTGAAACCAGTGCAGCTTACTGGGATTTCCCCACCTCCCTTTCTCACAGTGCAGGCAGACCCAGGCAGAGGGATTTCAGGAGTCACGTACTTGATCATGTGGTTGGCGTAGGCTCTGGAGCAGCAAGTGCTGTAGCGACACAGTGAACAGTGCACGTAGGTAGGGAAGTGGTTCGGGAAGTCGGGGATTTCGAAGCTGCACTCCAGACAAGTCTGTCTTCCCAAGACACTCCTGAAGGGAAGAGGGGTGTTTCCATCAGTGTCTGAACAGGTATCGTGGAGTTATAACAATCAAGCAGGACACAGAAGAATTTAATGACACGTGAACTGTCAGAAGCCTGCAGTCAAGCTACTCTCAATCCTGCACCCTAGCTCCTGGGGTGCCTCGGTGCCAGGCAGAACATTTCCCACTTGGTGTAATCCAGAGTAGACCATGTAAGGGTGGATTAATAAGTAAAAACCAATACTGATAAAAAACTGTATTTAAGACAAAGCAGCAGGACACAGGGTGGGCAGAAAGCCCTTATGCTGGTGAAATTCCACTGTTTCTAGAAAAGTACTCAGCTAATTCTGTGTTTTGCAGTTTCACCTTAAAGGCTTTCAGAATATGACTTAGTCCTGGGTGTGTGGGAAGCTGGACCCTCCTGGCTGCCTGGTGCCCAGGATCCTACTACCCGTCCCTGTGGCATTGACAAACTAACTACATTCCCTGCAAGAATCGTTGGAAATGGTAAATTTAGCAAAAGGTTCTGACATTTTTTTGACCGCTCTCTTCTGGACGTTCCTCTGGACAGGCGGGTACAGGAGGATGGGCTGGGGGTCGGCAGCAGATGCCAGCGGAGCGGCTTCCTGTCCAGTGCCCTGCGGCATGTCATTTGACGATATTGGCACTGTCCGTGGCTGTCCTCTAGATGCCCTGATTGTAACCTGCAGAAAACAGATACACCCATACCTCCTAAAACACAAGGGCAGAAGTGATCTATCCAAATTCAGACTCCTCTGCTTGGCTCTTAGCAGAGAATAAACAGGTGCTCTCAGGACACAACTCGTCCCACCCAGGGCAGCAGTAGCGTAAAAGAGGACACACGACTTAAGCCCTACAAGTGCCTGTTTGTCCCTAATGACTACAGAGGGCGTCCAGACAACTAGTTCAGATACCTTCATTAAGAGAGTGTAACCTCTGGCGTGGCACTTTCACCTCCTCTCTATCTCACTTAGTGTTTCTATGAATTATCTGATGAACTAAGCACACATAGCACAGGCAAAATACAAAGTGTTCTTCTGGCCCAGCGAGTGTGGTTTTAGTGATTGCACATGAAGCAAACCTCAGTTTTGCAGCACTTCATAAATGCACACCACTACAGATGCTGTGGGTGTTTCCCGAGGAAACGAGGACTGAGGCCTGCTGTTAACTTGGATTTCTTACCTTGGTTCCAGGTTTCAATCCTTCTAATTGTTTGGGCTTTCGGAAAGTTTTGTGGTGCTGCAGCTTGTGTTCAATTTTATCCTTGGCAAAGAGGAACTGGAGTCTACACTTGTTGCAATGATAAACACTCTTCTTCTAAAGCAAATGCAAATGAAATAGAGTTCATTGTAGAGAAACACAAGTCACAACACGCAGACCAAAGGCAGCCCTGCTTTTCTTTAGCATCTCAATGTCATCCCCCCACCCAAGCCCCACATTTGGAGTGCTTTGGGTTTAAACATTTTGTTTCAGTTTTTTAATTAAACCCACGTGGCTCTGCAGGGACACCAGACCTGGCAGTGCCATGGAGCACATCTCACCCAGCTGGTTTAAGCCAAAGCAAGGCAGGCAGCAGAGCAGCGCAGGCAGCGCTCCTTCTACAGCTGCCTCACCTCTGCCTCTCAGGAGAGGGGGCAAATCAAGCCAGGCACTTGGCATTACACTTCTGCACTCTGAAAGCACCCTTCAGCGACACCCATGTGCAATATGCTGTCAATACAGCTAACATACACAGCTCAGAACACTGAGCTATGAAAATGCCAGTCGTTTGTTATTTATTACCTGGAGATAAAAACAATTAACCCCAAGTGAACACAAAGCCCACTCCTCGTTTATCATCACGTTAAGCAAACACAGTCCAGCAAAGCATGCTTTTTTCTGCTAAGTAGCAACAATCTCTGCTACTCCCAGAGGAGCAATGCCTCTTCTCTTCAGCACAAGCCCTGTGAAAGCTCTGACAGCATGCACATTGCATTTGTTATGGAGTGAATACAGCAGCTACTAAAAGCCCTCCTTCAACCAAAGTTTGCTTTCTTTCTGTTCTTATTCCAAGCAAATCCTCAACTAACCACATGCTCGCTCTCCACAACCTCTGTAGAGATCAAGCCACCTCAGACAGAGCCCTCAGGCCTGTGGCAGTACCTGGTGCCTCATGAAGTGCTGCTGGAAAGCATTCCCGTTCTTGAAGACCTTGAGGCAGTAGGGACAGAGCAGATGCCGCGTGTCTTCATGGATCATGCGGAAATGGCTGTCCACCTCAGAGTACAGTGAGGAACGGTACTGGCAGACCTAAGCAGCAGAGAGGACCAGTCAGCAGTGAAAGAACAGAATAATCCATCTCACATCTACCACTGCAACATGGAGATCGTAACAGCCATGCCCAGATCCCCAAAGATACTTATTATCAGTGGAGTTCAGGAACCAGGTCCTACAGAACCTGCCAGCTTATTCCAACCGCAAGATACTAAATCAAGTAGTGTATATTCAGAGCAGTTTGGAAAAACAGATTTGAACCACTTGTACAAAACAGAAAGTAGTGACAATTCAAGCTCCAGATCCAAGAAAAAAAAGAAAAAGAGGAATAAAGGGAGAGACAGTCAGTCAAAGCAGTTGGAACATATTAAAGAGCAGCTTCATCAGGGTCTATGCAAAATGCAGAATTTGGAACATCATGTTTTAGCATAACATATTTTAGAAGTCTCTTCTCTGTTTTTTCTTTTTGGAGGGACAGTGCTAGGACCTCTGGGTGGAGATGACACGTTCAGAATCCATGCAAGCATAAATCTCATGGCAACAGAGTGTCAAGAAAAGGTATCACACAAGCAACATAATCTCATCTGCTCCAGTGACAACTTCTCTTTATGGCACAGCAATTTGCCTGCAGGCCCTGGGAGGAAAAAAAAATTAGGCTCTGGATGCCACTGGGACTCAACAAATGTCTATCAGCTGCTCCAGCTTCACAGTGCTGGGAATCCGTGGCAGCATTCAGCTACTTGTGCTGCCCTAATGGCCACTGGACTTCTCCAAGTCCACACCTGGAAAAAAATGCTCCACAGCACTGTTCCACGGCCCAAGTCTGCTTCAGACCTCTGTGAGCCACACACTTTGCTGAAAAGCGCTGGATTTCTGCTTATTTTCTAGTACGTATTTCTGAAGTGTAGCCCCTAAACCACTTGTAATACCTGACAAACATAGGGCATCTCCCCAGGCTTGTGGGTGTCCTTCATGTGCTGTAGGAACATTGGCTCACTCTCAAATGCCCATTCGCAAATCTTGCACTTTGCTGCAAAGGAAAGCAAAGGCAGGTAACAGCTGGGGGGCAATGACAGTTCAAGCTTCTTTGGTAACAGTTGTCCCTTAAAACAAACCAAACACCCCCAAAAATCCTAGCTCTGAACTCTCTGAATTGGGCAGACAATGAAATATATTGAGAGGTTTCCAAAAGGCAGCAAAAAAATCTCTTCAACAAAACGGGGGGTTCAACAAAATGCTCTAGTGAGGAAGCTCCAAGTGATTTGAAATCAGATGTCAATCTACTGGTAAAAATTCAATTCTACCATGACATTATTATTGAACTCAATCTTTAAAATACTCTTGACAAGAAGTTTGCAGAAATGTAGCTTAGATGGATTTTTCTGGTGGCTACAAAACAAATGTCCCAAGGAGCAAAGCAGAACACACTCCCTTCTCAACAGACTGCAGGTAATAAGAGGCCAGAAACCCTCTTCAACCTGAACAAACAGCAGCTGCAAAATCAACTTACTTGTTGACTCATAGGGACTGTGGACATTCTCTAAGTGACACTGGAGCTGAAATGGAGTGGAGAACTGTCTGTAGCAATGCTGACAGATGGTGTGGACATCCACTTCTCCATTCTGCTGATCCAGTTCAACGTGGTGCTTCATGTGATTCATAAATCTTATGGAGTGGAGAGAAAGCACGTGAACAGAAATACAAAGACTTTGCTCCTGGAAACCCTGAAAGCATCATAAAGACTATACCACAAAGTTTTTTAACAGCATTAAGATATTTCCTTCTTGCTCTTCCCATCGAAAGAGAGCAAAGCCTCCTTCTATCCAGCAACCTCCTACTCCCTAACTCTAGGGAAAGTTAGAGAACAGATCTTGCAGTACAGGGGCTGTACTACTTGCTCTTGAGCACTTCCAACCCCAACTTGGCATTCAACTGATAATAACAAAACATTTCAACTTCAAAGAATCAGTTATCATAATGGACCACCACAGTGCCTCCTCACCCAGAAGAATACACTATTTCCTAAGAGTATTTTCTCCCGCTGTTGAAGCAGCATTGAGTAAAGATGACAAGAGCAGTTCTTCAAGAATTATTTCCTATCAGCTGCTAAGACCAGTGATGAACAGATAAGATTTCTCTACTGAAGAATTCAAATGCAATTACTTGGACCACACAATTTTCTTACAGCTTTTGCCCTGGCTGAACTGTGTGATGATGGGCACATCTCTCCCTTTTGTGCTTCAGTTCTGGTCTTAAGCTGTACCATGGAAAAGCTGAAGGGCCTGAGAGACTGCTGCTTATGACTCATTTTCACTTTTGCAGGTCAGAGGTATTGAGAACAGTGTGGCACAGCACATTCTCTTACCTTATGTTGTTCTTTAGCCTCTTGGTGCAGTGTGGACACCTGAAGGAGGTCGGAACCTTGGGGAAGTTCAGTAGCTGGTTCACTTTGCCACCATCTCTGCCATAGTAGAAATCATCTACTAACATAATGAGCTTACTTTGGGATGAGTCAACTACATTTTCACTTGGCTCTGGAGCTTTAGCAGGTGGGGACAGTGCAGGGATAGGGGTAGAAGAGGGTGGAGAAGCAACAGCTGTAGTTTTTTCTGGTGATGGAGGCTTTGCAGATTGAATATTTGGTTCAGATTCTAGAGATTTCCTTTTCTTGAGGAATTCAACCATTTCAGGGCAGCAGTACTAAAAGGAAAAAAGAAACAAAACAAACAACCACAAAACCCCACACACATTAAACTGGATCTAGAAAAACTGTATGTACTGTTAAACATACAAAGGTTAGAATATCAATGCATCTCCTGGCACCAAGAGGACCTAAACCTGAGGTCCCTCACTGCCTGTAAGGGATGCTGTGAAAGGTCTTCCAAAGGCCCCTTCTCTGCCTCTCACTTTCTGCCAGTCATATTCTTTCTTTTCCCAGCAGGCCCTGATCTAGTGCAAGAACTATTTTTCACACTCCACAGTCAGAAGCTATTACCCACTAACTGCTCCTCTTTGAATGAGTACTTACACACATATGTCCTCTTAAAGCTTCAGTGACTCGAAACTGAGCATCACATCTTGGGCAGACCTTCCTGCCACCATCTTGCAAATCAAACGTGGGAATAGGAGATGAACTGACTGTAACAGGAAAAACACAAACCAAGAACAACAGAATCCTTATACTTTGTCCTAAATCTGGGCAATCTTTAGCACACTGAAATACTTTTGTTTCAAGAACTGTACTTTTAGCTACTAACTAGACTAGAAGACGTGAAAAAGACAAAAGTATGCAAGCTTCTGACCATCTGTATGGCAAAATATGCCCCCAATAGCTAGAATAAGGAGCGTCTCCAAATTAGACTTAAAAGAACAAAAGAAAGAAACAATCAAAAAAACCAACCCAAAGGAAAAATGATCAGCTCGACTCATGTCCTCCTTGTCTTTAATCATTTGTTTGCTTTGGTTTTCCATCAGACTACAATGCCTCACCTTCACCTCCAGCTGTAGTAAGAAATTTGGAACACAGATGACACGATATGTACCTTCAATCAACTTCTGGAGTCCCAAACACCTCAGAAGGTGCTTTTTTGGGAGCAGAAAAGCAAAGATTTTATCCTTTTGCCTCTTTGCGCAGAGTATTTCAGGTGTGTGTACACTCTCAAGATGGCAGCACACACCCCAAGAATCCCCAGTGCAAACTAATGTATGCAAGCAAATATCCACAAACAAAATATAATCACTGGGTAAAAATATAAAGACCAAGAAATTAAGAGCAAAGCTTTGTAGGGGTTTCTTCCCATTATGAAACCTCAGTAGTTACTCAGTAGTTAATGTTTGTTTCATCCAGAAAGTAAGCTTCTGTGTTCTCAGCAGAATCAGTCTGTGACAAGAGCTGCTGCAGGCTGTACCTTTTAATGATGACGACGACGACGACTCGGAAACACTGGATCTCTGGGAGCCGTGCACAGGGCTGCTGTTGGAAACCACCAGTGGGCCAGGGCTCTGTCCTAACGAAGGAACGGTGTTCAGGGTATTCACTAGCTTAGCAACCTCATTGCTGTTCTCACCAGTCACTCCAGGTCTCTTTACAGTCACAAAGCTTGCAATACTCACTGAGAGGGAAGGGATAAGGCAAGAACACTGATAAGGAATCAGTAAGATCTGGTCCACTGTGTGAATCCCACCCCCATCTAGTAGTAGCCTTGTCTCTTGCTCTTCTACCTTCAGTCTGCCCCGAAGATTACTGAGCCATCAATTATCCTGTCCATATATACAAGTGATGAACAAACAGTGTTTTCACTTCGGAGGACTTCTAATTGATGGTCTCAGAACAGTCTACAAACTAAAGTTTAACTAGTTCTCAAGCTAAACTGGACACGATGGGAGGATTATCCTCGTTCTCCAGGTTGGTAAAACAGATGAAGTGTGAGTCAGTGACAGAGGCAAAAATAGAACCCAGGACTTTTGGCTCAACTTCTGTCTTTTAGCTGTTATGCTGTATGTCTGAAGATCAGTTTATAGAGAGTGTCACACTTGCTTCTCCATGGCAGGTCTTACCTAATTTGGGGTTAGTAGCTTGACTGGACTGCCCTGGCTGCTGCACAGTTAACTGTCCAAGTGGTGTTGGCTGCGTTGCAGTAGGAGTTGTGGAGGTGCTGGGAGTGGACTTACTTTGCTGTTGTGCCTGGGACTGTGGGACAGTGCTCCTGATGGTAAGCGTGGCCGGAATGACCGTAGTGAAAGTGTTGGTGGTGGGTCGGACCGGCATGGTCGTACCTGGTCTCACCTGGGCCATTTGAGAGAACACCTGAGGGACACCAACTGCTGGTTTAACAAACTGGGTGCCTGGAGCTTCAAAAACAAAGGGACAAACAAGGTAGATGGAGTAATCCAATTGCACAGTAATAGCTGAGTGCAACCTATTTTTCAACACTGCTGAGCTCCCACAGTTCCAGGGGTGTTTTTTAAGCCTTTGGTACTCTAATAAGGAACATGCCAGTGGCTTGGGCTTGTTTCAGTCCTTACCTGGGACGAGGGTGATCGGTCTAACTGTTTGACCTTGCTGTACATTCAGAACAATTCCAACTTGGTTCATTGTGTTCTGTACAGGCCGCACATTCCTCACAGGAAATCCCTGCAGTCAAATGGTACCATTACCATATTGAGCAGATGTGAAGCACTGCCAATATAAGCTTCCTACCCTAAAAATCAAATAGCCAAATAAACCCCCCCTGCCCCACAGTACTATCATCTGGAGACCACTGAATTATGAGGCCATATGCTTCTCAGCCAGCAACTTCCCAATAGTAGGGCCTCCTTCCTTGTATCTACAATATTCTGATACACAGCCCCTACTCTCAGTCTCTCCTTCCCTAAACACCTACAGAAATGTTCTCACAGGTCTTAGCAAATGCTCAAAGCAGGCAGTGGATGTTCAAACAACTAACCTGCACACTTTCAGGCAAACAAAACAAAGCAGCCAAGTGTTCAGCAAGGTCAAATTCACACAGTAGCCAGACCCACCTGCAGCAGGGAGCCAGACCCTACTGGTATGGTGACAAGTGAGCACCAGCATGAAGCCCCATCAGCCCTGTGCTGGCTCCACAGGACCTGCTGAGCTGTGGAACGTGGCCAATTTCCTCAAATGAGATTGAGCTGCAGAATGACTGGGAACACAAGCTGGTTCCAAACCCAGCTACTTCTAAATCTACATACATTTAAAAACCAAAACCCCGCCAGATTACAGCTTTAGTGTAACATCCACTAAAGAACTGAAACAGGCATCTGATTATTTCTTAACAGAGAACAGTCTTCCAGGCCTGAGTGCACTAGATCTTCTCTGTCAGCCATCCTGGCTGGGAAGGGTGCTCACCTGGGTTGTTATGAAGATGGGCTGGCTGGTCACTGGAGAATTGGTGACATGATTGGCATTCTGCATGATCTGCACAGGTCGTAACACTGGCTGAGTTACCATCGTGCCCAGACCTGAGGTGGGGTTCTGGGTAAGGATTAGTGGCTGTCCACTCTGCTGAACAAGAGGATTGCCAGCTGGAAGAGAGACAGAAACAGAGCAAAAGCCACATCTGTCAGACAAAAAACCTACCACTCAGTTGGCAGTTTCAGTTTTCTGAATTTGAATGAGTTACCCAGAGCATGCTTTAAGAGTAAACTTGTGAAAACAGCCAACCCTTCCATATACTGTTTTAGTAGTCATACTTAGGCTGGGATTTTCCAAGCTGCCTAAGAACGAGGTGTTCAAACCCCTTAGCTTTGAGCAACCTCAGACTCTGATTACTCTGGCTCCTACATGCCCTTTGAACACAGTCACAGCGGCTGAAGGAAGCATGCTTTCTAGTCTCATTAACCATGACGTGAGGATTCACTCGCTGGCAGATACTGTGAAAATTTACACTGAACCACTACAACCCCTGGTACAGGATGTGCACCAAAAGTAGAGCAACACTGAAAGTTTCTGAGCAGCACCAACAATTACAGAGCGTGGAGGATACTGGAGCCTGCTGAGGACTTCCGTGAACTTGGGAGACATGGCCTTGATGCTGTGAGCACTGCTCAGCAGCAGCCAAAACATGGTGTGTTATCAACGCTGTGACACTGAGCACAGCACTGGGAGGGCTGCTGTGGGGAAAAGCATCTCCAGCTCAGACAGAGCCGATGCAGGAGGCCACATCCAAAGACATTCCTCATGATCTACTGCTAGAAAATCCAATGCATTACTGTTTGCGAATATCATGGGAGAGGGGAAAACAAATAAACAAGGCCACAAATATTTCAAACTCAACTCCAGAAAATGAGCAGAATTGAAGAAGGCTTCAACTCCTTCCTCTCTACTATTCTCCTCCCAGTTTAGCTCATTCATGTATTTGTGTCCATGCACTACTATCTCCACCCTGCTATTACTACAATCCATGTCCTGAGGACAGTAAGCTTCCAATTGGCAGAGGGAGGTGGGATCCGGGAAGCCCCACCACAATCTTCCCACTGTGGATTTGCAGCACAACGTGACACAAGACTTGACACAACATCCAGGCTGTTTCAGGGCTACAAAGTGTTCCAACATTCCTGAAACTGCTGATGGTAGAGGCAAGGGTTTGCTGTACCCCAACAGCAAATGTTTCCTGTGGAACTGTGGATCTCCAGCAGCTGCACACCAGAATGTTCTGACCCACAGCCAAGGCAGATCCTTTGGATGGGAGATGCTTTGCCCTGGCAGTGTCGATGCTGCTGGCTGGCAGTCCTCAGGGTGTACGATCCAAGTGTTTGCATGGAGATGATCCCAGGCAGAAACAGTGATAGTGTGATGGGTGATGGAAGACACCAGCAGGTTCAGATCCAAGCCATGCAGCTGCTGGGCCCGCACTGCTTCTTGCCTCACTTTTTCAAGCATCTCAGGCAGCCGAGGGGCTGCTGGAAAACAGACCCCAGCTCCCACTAACAGAGCGTGAGGAGGGGAGGGGAAACGGAGGCAGAGGATGGGAATGCTGAGGTGTCAGAAAGCTGGCAGCCTGTCTTGGACCAATGTCTTCTTTAGGCTCAAACCAGTGAGCACAAAGCCACTGCTGTCTGAACTGGGTACATGCTGCCTCCAGTCCCAAGTGGAAAGAGGACATGTTACCAGCCTTTGCTGCTTCATGGAGCCCAGTGTCTGAAGGGGGTCAGTAAAAACGTGGAAGGAGTCAATGAAAATTAAGAGACAGATGGTATTTGCAATCTTCCAAAGAATTCAAAGGTAATCCCTTCATGATATGAAAACCAGTAAAAGGTGATTATCAAAGCAGCTCAGGAAAAAGAAAAACCAAACTCTCTGGATAGTTCTACCACGTTCTAAGCATTTCCACCCCACCTAGTACCAGGTGAAGGCCCAAATCCAAAGCATCCGCAGATGGTTTTCACCTCCTCAGTGTCTTAAGGATCTTACTTGGCTAACAAGGAGCACACAGTCATCCCCAAAGCTTTGCCAAGCTGGAAGTCTGTGTCTGCAAATGTCTTGGCCATGGAACTTCCATGGGAAATCCCGAAGCTCTGATGATTTGTGGTTTCCAGCTCCTGCTGGTGCTTCTTTGGAATTCACAGAGAATCTGAGCAGACTTGGACTAGCTGAAAATACAAAAGATGACTTTAGTCTCCACTTTAAAGCAGAGACCAGTTGACAAAGATCATCTCATCAAATCAGTCCAATGATTTTGACTCTCCTCTCCAGCAGGGACACAGAAGGTCTCCTGAAACGCTGTCATTACTAGAGAAAGACAGTACCAGAAGCATATATAAATACTCCAATTCCTTACCAGAACTGCAGGTTCTTTTCAGTGTGGTCAGGATGGACACAGTTGTATGCCCAGTTTTGCTCTTTTCCCAGGCTTCAGTAGACTCTCACAAGTGAACATGACAAGCACCCTGCAGCAGCACGTCCAGGAGCACGCAGTACTGCTTGAGATTGTTTCCAAGTCTGTAACGTTTCCACAGATCCTGCAGCACTTTACACTCACGGGCCAAGACAAACACGCACAGATTCACTACTTCATCATGTGAGAAGGAGGAGACCATGGCAGAAATCAGCTGCTGGGAAAGAACAAGCTACATTCTTCTCTCTTCTCCTCCTGCCTCTCCATGCATGATTGTCCAGGCAGCCCACTGGAAATGGTTTAACTGGCTTCTTGGAGGAGGGTGATTTAGACCTAAATGCCAGCTAATGAAGTGAGCCTCCTGAACAGCCCATGTGGTCCTGGACACAGTGATCGTGGTGAGTCCTGTGCCTCTTCCTACACTCCTTGAACGCCTCCTTGACTTCCAGTGTGCTACCAGGAAGGCAAAACATAGCTATGTAGAAGAGTTTCTTTATCCTCTCTCTCAACTAAGCACAGCAAAGATGCTCTCCTGTCAAGGAGAAGCCATTCCTTGTTGGATTTGCCCTGGGTGTTCACAGGAGAAGTTGGACTGACAAAGCCTCTAGAAACCCCCACAGGGATGTGCACTTCACAACAGCATGACCTTCCTAGGGAAGAATGCCAGTGCTGGGCCTATCAGTAAGTTACTTTGAATGTGAACAACCAAGGTGCCACAATAGGGACCTCAAAGTCAGAGGGCACGGTATACCAGGAGCTCACCACTAGCAAGGTTCCCACCACTGAAGGAATCCACATCAGAGTCAGGAGGAAATTGTTAGGACATCAGCACTTCAACACCAAACCTCTGAATTCCACACTTAGGCATCAACAAAGGTCAACTCAGGCCTTGGGAAGGGTGGACTAAACAGCCTGGGAGGATGCAATTCCTTGATGACTTTGCCAATGAATGGCCCTGGGCAGCCAGCATCAACAGCCCAGTGAAAGGAGCAACATTTCAGGCTTTAATGGCAGCTGAACTGGGTGTCAGGTGGAGTCAGCTCTCCAGGCATTCCCAAGAAAGGACTCCTGGGGCCTGGTGACACAGGCTTGGAGGTACCTAAGAAGCCTTCCACCCTCTTTAGAAGCAACTTGTGATGGTTCCTGTGCTCTTTGAATGCATTTCCAGGCAGGATGGCAGGTCCAGCACTGCTCCAGGACACAGGAGGGACAGAGAGCAGAGCTAACAGAAGCTTCTGCCCTAACACCACTCCATGGATGACAACACTGAGCTTGGTGCAAATAAGCACTGCTTGTGTCAACAAGTGGAAGAACAAAAATGGTTCTAAATGTGATGTACAGTTGAGGGCACAGGGACACAGGGCAGTGTCCTGTCACACTGGTGCAACAGCAACTGAAACTGGACAGAGTTCTCCCACTTCCCATCCCATCCTGGCTCAGCCACACATAGTTACGTGATTGCTGCGTGTTAAGCAGAAGCACAGTATTTTTCTTCTATAGTTTCTATATTTTCAGGACAAAAAGCACTTTGTGATTCTTGCAGTGAAAAGAATGGCAGAAATGTAAGTTATATTTTTATCTGATGTAGGAATTATTAACAAGGAGCCAAGCTGTCAGGCTGATGTGCCATGTGGCACCCAGCTCATCTCTTGCCAACAACAACAGTGCTTTTTTGGATACAAGGACAGACATGTATGTTATACCAGCCAGCTCTGCACATCTGTAGAACATAAAGAACTGGTTTGAGTGGGATACAGGTACAGCTAAAAGCAACCAAAGGAAATTAAGGAAAGAAAAAATTAGGCCGAGCGTCACTTCAAATATATTTAGCTTTCAGTAATTTTTCCTTTTATGTCCTATTTGAGACATTTTAAAACTAATCTGCAGGGAAAAATTTGGATCTAGCTGAAAGATGGAATAAGCTAAGCTAAAAGATATTTCCATCTTTAGCTTGGAAATCCTGTTTCCTGGCTTTTGGGTCATTTGTAGGCAGTGTGGTATGTGCCCGTGCTCTACCCATTCAGAGGGGAACTGGTGGTGTGTGTACAATGTGCCTCACGAGAAATCCAACCCTGTGTTTGTCCTGAAGGTCAGACACTTCCCAACATGGATGCTGTTATTTAAGAAAAGGATAAATTTGAGTTTTCCAGACTTGCTTATAGCTGAATTACATCCTAGAGAGAAAAAAACCAACCCAAACTCCAACAAAACCTTACAATGGGAGAGCGGACAGATGTAACGGGTCTTGCTCAGCCCAAACTTGTCTTTTTAATGAATATAAAACAAAATGCAAGACAACAGCCATGAGTGCAAAAACCAGATTGCTAAGAGCTGGGACGGCTCCTGACAACCCTCATTTCATGAGCATTCCACACAGTCACAACTTAAACTGGGATGTGACCCTCAGTCACTGGGCCAGCAGAGACTGCAGGGACCAAAGAAGTGCCAGATGTCCCTGTGGCACTTTGCCACTCAAAATCCTGGCTGGCATCAAGCCCAAAAGGATTCCCCTGCAAGGCAAAGACATGTGCTAGGAGCTGGTAGGGACTCGGAGAATCCAGTTTTCAGGAAAGGCCACACTGCTTCACTTTGCACTGGTCCTGAAGTGCCAAGCTGTCCCCTGCTGCACCACTGCAATCCAGAGAAGCTACTCCACCACAAGAACTGAAGTACTCCAGAGCGTGTTTCCATGCTTCTTCACATTTAATTTCAGCATTTAAAAGCCTTAACACTCAATGAAGGAAAACGGCTGCATGACAGTGAACAGGAACACACAGCACAACCAACAGCATCATCCCGACCACAGAGTCTGTTTCCATCCCAGCACATCAGGACAACACAAATATAACCCGTGTTACCAAGCTTACCCTGACCCATAGAGCCCTGACAGAGGTGACCAAGCTGCCGCCTCCCAAGTTGTGCCTATTTGGAAAGCCACTCTTGTGGCTGTAAAGGTCATTTCCCTCTCTTCTCTCTTCCAACACAGACCAACACACCTCTGAGATCTTCAGATTTTTTCAGCAGCCTCTGATCAAACATTGCTTAAGAAATCCTGCAAACCCTCCTTAACAGGCAGACTTGCACTGCAGCAGCAGGAGATCCCAACACACAACACCACAGCACGGCACGAGCACAAATCCAGCATGGTTCCTGCAGGAAACAGGCAAAGTAACCCCAACCCGAGACCAAAACAACCCCAACTGAAACCAATTCTACCAAGTTATGGGTTAAATAAGCAATAGTAAACTACCTTTAATCTCCCTAGTTTGACTATGTAAGTTAAGTCACAGGAAATGCAATTCTCCAGTCAAATACCTGACTCCCTTAGGCATTTCCAGACTGCTGAAGGATCGGAAGTTAGTCCCCACTGACTGCTGAGTGGTACATCAAAGCACTTGATAGTAGAAACAGCATCACCCACTGAAATTATCAATTCTCTACTTTTAAGAAACTACGACTTTAGCTGAAGAACAGGAGTAACTTTGCTGAAGCTTCACGGCAAAGCCCTTTTCAGACAGGCCATGCATCCAGCACCTGCAGTAAACCCCTCAGAGAATCGAGCTGCTTCCTCATGCACAGGACTGGCCTCGTGCAGCACATCAGCTCTGCTCAGCACTCCAGACTGGCTCACAACCACAGAACCTGACATGTGTTGCATTAAGCTATCAAATGAGACTGCTGCCTCGACAGGATGTGACCCATCATTGTCATTGCTCTTGAGCACTGATAACAGGAGGAATTCTGGACTCAGTTAATTACCCGCAGCAGTTTTTTCAACTGAATTATAATCCTCAACAACAGAATCTTCAATCACATCACTGATCTTCTGCCACGGCTCCAGCTCCTCCTCCTCACATTCCATAAAAAGGTCTGTGTCCGCCATCCTGCAAAGGGAAAAGAAGATAAACTTTCATTGGAAAACTATGCTTGTCAAGCAGCAGAAGTCATTCCTTACAAAAAAAGCCTAATGCCAGAAATAGGAACAATGTTTTATTTCCCAGTATTCCAAAGGAAATGAATAAAGAAATTATTAATAATTGTGACTGAAAGAAGAATCATGGGGTTTGTCCTGTTCAAGGCTTTGAATATTCCTAGATTACTGCAGTACACAACAGAGATTCAATATCCAAGCCTCAATGAGTAAAAATGTTGGTGCAAATGGGCAGAGCCCTCGGCTGCCCTCAGCCAACCTCTCCACCACAGCCCACAGCCCTGCCTCCTGTCCTCAGAAGGAGGATGAGAAGCACTTAGCAACTAGTTCAAAGGGAAAAAAGATAAACAGGAAAGGGATTTTCTGCACTTATATCCACAGTTATTGTCCTTCAACTCCAGCAGATGTTCTCTTGATCTCCAAAGTACCCCATTCACCTCTTCTGGGTATAACCATTGCTATTTTTATTCAGAGAAGACACAACTCCAGCCTGTTTCGTCTCTTCTCATGGATAAGTCTCTCTTGTTCCTACCACCTCTCTTTCAAACTTCTCTTTTGGTGATGTCTTTGTCAGACAGGGAAGCAGAAACAAAGGCAATTTCCTAAGCAGGGAGTGCACCACTGTTAGTGTGATGACCCCCCAACATCCTAATTAGACGTGTTACCTTCTGCTTCACTATTTACACATCTTCCCACCTAGTTTCCTCTCCTGAGCACTGCTGAACAGTCACAAGTTTTCATGGATCTGCCAACAGTGAAAGTCAAGTGTTTTCTCCTGGGACTGCATCTAATCTAGACCTCAACAATGCGTAAATCTGTATGTGCTTCAAGTTAAGAGTTCAATTAAACATTCAGACCATCAAGTCAGAATTAAAGCCGAGATCATTCACAATCAGCAACAGTCTCAAGTGTCTTAGAGGACATCTCTTCTCAGAAGGTGGTGGAGTTACCACCAAAGGTCTCCAGGAAGCTAATTTTTCAGTCCTGTGCCGAGATCTGATCGATAGACACACATTCTAATCACTCTTTGACAACTCACACCACTGAGCCAAGCTGCTGGGAGGAACTTCATGGCAGACTCAGTTTTGCCTTGCTTCAGGGTTTGGTTCTTTCTGAACCTCACTTACAAAGAATGTTTATGCAAAATTTTGATTCTTCTTAATATCAGAGTCTTTAAGCAGTATGCCTTATTCTAGAAGCTCAACTGCACTGTAAGTGAATGGGAATCAAGACATCTAGAAGGGATTTTGCTCTTTCCACATCCATAATGGAATCAAGAAGTGAAGAGCTCAAATTGAAGAACAGAAAATTCTGACTTGAGACACTAAAAAAACCGAAAACAAAATACAAAAGAAAAAGACAAAGAAGAAATCCAAAAATAATTCCTGAAATGACAAATAGCAAGAAACTCCATTTCCAGAAATGAAGCTCTGAAGTACAGCTTTATGCTAGAGATCTGTTTAGCAGGGGCCAGCAACAATCAAAAAGCCTGAAATACTATCTTCTCTGCCCGTTAACATACACTTCGTAATAATTACAAGACCATAGTCAATCTCACACAAGCCACACTCCGAACTTGAATGGAGAGCTATTACCAGGGATCAATAGCTACAAATTCCTCATCTTCAATATTCATCCTTCACAGAAACATCTAGAAAAAGATCCCATGAAGCTTCCAGGACAAAGCTGCTCTTTGCTGGTGACACAACAGTAACTATTTGTCTGGAATCATGTTACTGCCCACAGACAGTAGCAGGGCCCTGATGCTGTAGTGATGGGCAGTCTATAAATAGGATCCATAACCTGCTCTATTCACCAACGCAAGCACACGCTGGCCAGGGAGGGCACAACCAGAGGAAGCCTCTGCACACACTGCACAAATATATTATTCAACATCTCATCATTATTCAAAAGATGCAAAGACAAAATGCTAAAGAGACTGTAGTTACAAGCTTCTTTTGACACTAACTTACATTATGCACATAGTATTTCATCTGTTGAGATGAACTGAACTAAGAAAATGTCTCCTCTCTTCTATAATGTAACAGCTTTGTTTTTCAAAGCTTTGATCTTGAATATTTTTGTATGTAAGAAGCCTTTGCTCAATAAAGTGATTAATCCCAATGATAAATACTCTACATTTAGCTCTTCAGCACTTCGTTGGCAGATGCTTGGTTGAAAATACGGATGCCAAAAAAAAATTACAAAAGAAAAATACAGAAGTGTTCCAGACACACTGCAAGAGACCAAGAAACCAAGGAATCAGCCTTTCAGACTGAAAGGTGTTTTCTCTCCCCTTTAGCTGGCAATGGGAGAAGAGCTCCAGGGGAAGAGCCAACATACATCAGCCCTACATATTACAACTGGCACAACTGCAAGATACGGAGCCTTCAGTTTTTGTCAGGTGATGTGATTCCTGCTCACTGTTGCCATACAGGGGAGAAAAGCCAACTGCCATTAAACTCTCCTATGAAAAGCTGGACACCTGATTGCATTCTCTGCTCAACGTGATCACCATCACAGAGGAGAATCCAGGAATAAGGATGGTTTATTTGTATACAACTAGAGAGATTACCTTGTCATGAAAAGATCTCCTTTTCTCCTATGCCTCACCACAATAAAGTCTCCCTTGTAGATTCCAAATTTCAGTTGAAATTAAGATCCAATGTATTTATCATGAGCCACTTTCATGTTGTTAGAAAGGTGTCAGATACAATCCCTACAGCCTATCATTATTCTCCCAAGAGAAAATGAGTGAGCAGGTGGAACGGACCTACCCCTATGTTGTGGTCTGGAAGCTTGTTGGCACTTTCAATCTTCAAAAGCCTCTCAGTAAACCAAATGAACACTGAGCTCAGCTCCTCCACCCAACGAGGTGGCAACCAAAGGGCTCAGCGCCCACAGTGCAAGTTCGAACTCGGTCATGCCCCTGATGTAGTGATGTGAACACAGAGCACCGTGTCCCACGTGCTCTCCATGCTCTTTGGCACCTCTGGCAGCAGGTTCTACACCAGCTGCAGACCACGGCCGCCCACTGTGCTCCTGGAAGACATCTCTAAAAGATGTGTGTGACATATTTATAGTTTCTTTCACAGCTTGGTATTCTGTGACACAAAGCAATGAAGTTATGACATACATATGCTGTATATACACACACACCTCTTTAAAAAGGACTTCAAATGAATAACTTTTTCAGTGCTCTTCAGGATCCACGTGGTGGATGTGCTACTCCTGTTACACAAACTTCACTTTCTCAGCCTTTTAATTTAAAGCAAGTAGAAATAAACCAGCACTTGTCAGGGCCCCACTGGTGGCCCAGTTTCTCCTACTGGGGGAAATCATCTGCAACACAATCAGTCCTAAGGGCACAGGAGCAGGTCAGAAATGAATGCATACTCCATGAGCCAGGTGACTTGGTAAAGCAAACAGCTGGATTTTGTTTGAAGACAAAACAAAGAGGAGAGCCAGAGGCTGTTATCCCAGAATTTCCCAATGTCCTCCCTTGATAGGATGTTAACTGCAGAGGTACAAATACAGCCACACACTTTGCTGTAGCAACAGCAGAAAATCCTTCAGCCCTGCTTGGATCAAGTGCTAGAAGGCGGGAGAGAGCAGCCTCAGCTCCCACCTCACATTCCCCAGCCTAGAGCTGAGCCTTTCTCCTCAAAGGCCTTTCCCCTGCTAGGAGAACTCCAGATGCAAATACATTTATGTTCCCACCATCACAAGTGTTGTTAGGTTGCCTTCAGGATTCCTAACCTAAAGCCTCACTGGCATTCTCAAAAGAGAATCTGCAGCTTCATGTGAATTTACAATGTAAACCCCCAAGTGAATATGCAGTGAGAATCAATCAAGTATTAGCACAAACCACTACCATGCTAATATTTCTATTCTTTTTTAAAGGATAAAGTCCCAACTGACTCCCATGGGGAACCCACAGACACAGTTGACTATGACTGATGAAGGACTGAATAAATGCTGAGGAAACAGTTTATGGAATTTACACATGGGCCTTGCACCTTCCAAAAGTCTGTGACTACCAAATTCCAGCATACAGGTGACTCCTGCAAGGTCTCACACAGAGCTTTATTCACCTCATGCACGTCTGCCACACTGGCAGTGCAACAGAGGGGAACACCCAGCACACAGAGCAATGCATCTGCATGGGAACTCCTGAAACAGCTCCAGAGAGGTTATTGTGGGCTGATGACCGGGCTCAGAGGGAAGGAACAAACACGCCCTAGGCAGGCTGCATCCCTTTACTCCACGAACATACCCAAGGTGGGTTGCATCCCTCCACTCCACTGCAATGGCACTTCACTGTGGCTGCTCTGCCCAGCAACAAAAGGCAGGGGTGGGTTGTGCACGAACTATGTCCCAGATTATTACAGTTTGAGCACCAAGCACACAGACTTTCTTGGTCCTTCTTGCCAGTGGTCTGTCAGTTTTTATGCCAGTCTAGATTTGCCATTGTAGATTTAACTGCAGGATGGTTAGAACACTAACAACACCCCAATCCTTTCCAAAAATATGCATTAATTGACTCTTACATGTTGTTCAGCGCTTGCTATAAAACAATCTCCTCTCCTCCTTGACAGTCCAGAAAACAGGAAATCTAAAATATAAGATTGAGGGTCTGTAAGAGACCTACAAATAAGCCTGAGGATGATTCAATGCACACTTGAAGGCAGAAATTAATGCATAAATCAACTTGTCTTGTCCAAGTTAAATTCTTCTCTCCATTCTGGCTTTCCCTGGTGAACATGCAACCTCCACACAACCACTGCCTCGTTACTCCTGGTACTGTGCACTTATCAGTGAGGAGCATGTCCTAACTTCTGAAGAACCCAAAAACCCAACAAGGCTGCATTAAGTGCAAATGAATCCTACAGTAAAGGTCTCTGCTGTCAAGACATGCTGCAATCCCTGCCCTAAGAAAAGATAAAGCTTTTAATGACTGCCTAGAACTGATACAATCTCAGTGATGAAAATCTGCACAGGATGATGTTTTCATCACTGGCTGCATGGCTACTCATCACGAGCAACACCTCCGAAGGAATAGAGGAGGTGAAAGACCCTGTGCAGGTTGAGTGCCAGAGCTCACCAGCTACATCCTTCGGGCCAAGGTAAATTTACTTGTCATTGACTGATGTGGTTGATTTGACTTTCCTGGTTCTTAAGTAATTTCAAAACTTCAAATGCTGTCATTTAAAGTCCTATATGTTTTATTAAAGGCTTTGAAGTGTGTGGTACCGACTAATTAAAATGTATTATTACACACTCAATTACAACGATTGTTATCTACCTTCGAGTTTGAACTGCAGAGCAATGAGAACAAACTGCTTTTCTTGTGTGAGCACGGGGCTACCTTGAAGCTTCTAGAGGCCAAGAGCGCGTCTACAGCTACGTTTCTGCACTGGCTCTTTTGTGAGGAGACTGTAGCACTCAGCACCCTCCTCATGTCAACATGGATGTGGGTCTGCTTGCAGAAAGACAGCTGGTGGTTCTTTGACAGTATCTAAGCAGCTGTGGGGATGGGGCACATAAAAACATAACCATATAGAACTACAGACACAAGACCAACTGTAAGTAACATTTGCAGAACTATGCACCCAGACAGAGCTTAAAGCAGCAACAGAGAGCAAGCTCTGGGGTGAACAGCCCTATAGGACAGCCACTAACGATACAACTGAAAACAAGGTGTGCATGCAGCAAGCCTGGCTTCTCATTCAAGGGTAAAAATTAACAACTGCAGCAACCTGAAGCTATGAGACAGTCCCACACAGAAACACAGCAGGGAATATGTGTATATCCCTACAAAGGGCTTCCCAAAAGAAGCAACATATCCCCCTATCCTCTACCCCCACTCACTCCTGCCCCATTTGATCTGCCCTGGTGACAGCTGCAACTGCTGCCAAGTTAATAAAAATAAAGCTCTATGCGCTGTCACGTGTTGCATGTTCTCCACGAGGGTGCTGGGCAGCAGGATTCATGCCTCTCCTTCATCTCCACACGTTTTATGTCACATTGCAGCCAAGGGGAGAACCAGAGAGTGAGGATGCCCTGATGCAGCAGCCTGGGCTCCCTACATACTCAGAAGAGCAGGGCTACCGTAAGGGGCAGGCGAACATCTTGATGGTACCAAACAGCTGATTTTTTAGTGTCTGCAGCCAAAAGAACCAGGTGTGGGGCATTCTGCACAAAGTCTTCCAGTGATTCCCATCCTTCTCCAGAAGAGCCCGCTCAGCAGAGCTCCTGACCCAGCAGTGGTGTGCAGGGGCTCACTGCTTACCAGGGAAAAGGCGCTGGCCAAAGGAAGGGAGCGATCCAGGGCTCCTTGTCAGTGTAAGGGGACTGTGCATGCAGGGAAACACAAGGAGAGGGCCTGCGAGCTCCAGGAAACAAACGAACACTTTCTCCCTACGCCTACTGGGGCTGCAGGCAGGGAGCCCGGCGCCGAGGGGCTCACTTGTCACCAGAGGCTGCCACAGAAGGCGGCAGCCAGCAGCAGGGCAGCAGAGCCCACCGCTGAAGAGAAGGGCAGGCTGGCAAGCCCAGCTCGCCTCGGCCTCACACAACAAGGTAATGGGGAGGGGGAACCACTCCGTGAAGGCGGAGAACAAGCATGCCAAGGGGGGGGGGGGCTCCCACCCTCCGCAGAGGTAGGCACAGGCTCCCCCCACCGTTACCGTCCCTCAGAAAGGGGCGAGCAAAGCGTTTCTCCTGCGAAGGGAAAGCAAAACCCACCCCGGGTGCATTGTGGCGGCTAAGAAAGAGAGAGAAAAATAATCCCCGTGCCCAACATGGCCGCCCACCCAGCACCAGCCGAGGGACAGGGGAGGGGGAGGCACGGCGGGGGGATGCGGCCTCCCCCCCACCACCACCCCGGGCCGCGCGTGTGGCGGGGGAAGGCCCCGCTCGCCGCCGGGGGTTCGTGCGGCGGCCCCGCCGCGGGGGGAGAGAGCGGAGGGAGCCGCCGGTATCGCTTCACCGTCCCGTGTCCTCCCCCCGCGGCGGAGGGGGTGTGCGCGGATCCCTCCGCCTCCCCTCAGGGGCCGGGCGGGCGGGCGAGCAGCGGCCGGGTGCGCTCCGCCGCCCAGCGGGACCCGCCGCGGCTCCTCCCCGTCCCCCGCCTCGGCACCCCCGAGCCCTCCCTCCTCCTCCCGCCGCCGCTTTGTGTACGGCGCGCTC
>WYDI02024050.1:9722-33910 GCA_009867235.2 Psittacus erithacus | reverse complement strand
TGTCCCTGCCCATGGCAGGGGGGTTGGAACTAGATGATCTTAAGGTCCTTTCCAACCCTAAGTATTCTATGATTCTATGGTGGAAAACAACTTAAAGCAATGCTTTGAGATGGGAGTAAATTGCCAGTGGTGGAAAGAGCACATAAGAAGTCTAGCATATTTACACACTGTATATCCATTTTACCAGAACCAGGTAATAAATTTTATGTAGAAATGGCAGAGAAAGGCCTCTCCTTCTTAGTGGGAAACCTCATGATTATTTTCAAGATGAATACTATTTTAGTATTCCCCTTCTGTGTTTAAAAAAAAAATAAAAAAAAATAGTGGTTTCCAAGAGCTTCTGCTAACTAAGGAGAGTGAAAAACTGCAACGAAATCTGAAAAATCACATCTTAAAAAAGAACAAAATAGCTTATGGACACATGAAGTAAGTGTGTTAAATAGCACATGTGGCTGAGAAATTGGAAGAGTTAATCACCCTTTCAGTATAACCCCAACACAATTCACAACCCACAGCTGTGACTCAGAAAAAAAGTTCCCTGTTAAAATGTCAGCCTTGTTATTTATTCCTTTTGCCATTTACTTAATTCTCTGAGGAAAACTTTGTTCATTAATTCTCTGCTTGATTCTTGGTGGCAGTTGTGCTCTGGTGAGCACTTGTATTTGCATTCAGTCCTGAAATTTCAACACTTGTATGGGAAGTTTATGTATGACCCTGTGCTGCATGTAGTGTTTGACTCTACACAGTTCTGTGTGTGTAAATAGCCACAGCACCACACAGAAAGTAATTAAGTTAAATAAATACCTGGTCAAGTTCTTTCCACAACCAGGAAAAGAAGAGCAGAAGATAATGAAATGAGGTCGGAAATTACTTTCCTTCTGAGAGAGTCTTCAAGAACACATACATTCAGGACTTGAACACTTAATACATGACAAGGCTGGAGAGGTTCATACAGTAACACTGGGGTACACACTATATTTCAAATTGACCAGGGAACTGGCAATGGTGAGGGATAAAGACAGGGAAGTTTACCAGAAACTTCCCCTTCCTCTTTCCAAATCTTTCCCCTTCCTCTTTTCCAACTCCATCCAATTCTCATGATGGCTATTCATAGTAGAGGCAGGTACTCAGATAATTTTGTCATCTTCTCTAAGAGCCAGAGCAGAGATTGGTGGTCCTGTGGCAGGTACAGTTTCCTCAACATTCATGAAGATCAGGGGAGCAAATGTGAACAGTTCCCAGCAGAAGCAAATTGCAGTAGAAAAGATACAGTGATTCCCACAGTATTATTTATTCCCAAACTTTCATACAAAGAAATTTCCATGGACCTGGGTGGTATGAGCTACTGTACTTGGGCATGTTTTGCACCCAAAAAATTAGAAGTGTATGATTCCTGGGAGGAATGAACACTGTGCTTCAGCTTCTGTTACCTGAATTTGACAAGAAATGTCATGCTCAAAAATACAGTACACTGTTTCTGTGAGCCTGATTCTGAGTGACACCCAGTAGTCACCTTTTAGATGAGTAGATAATTGGAAATGTGCTCGTCTATAATTTCTGACTGGGCCTCTCAGGAAATCTATTATCTCTCCATTATGTCCCTTGGGAAGAATGGAATTGCTTCTTTAGTATGCTCTCTCCAGCTTCCAGTCACTGTGATGTGCTGCTTACTCTGTGTTGCTTTCCTGTGTGAATGACCTCTGCATCAGTCCTCAGAGCTACTGATAGAGTAAGGTTGAGCAGTGTGGGCATAGTCCATTCCCCAATATTTTTCTGGAACACATGACAGCTCTTGTGAATTAACATCACTCCACTGACTCCACTGGAAAATTGACCTGCAATTGTTGGCATCACTCTGTCCTACCCTCTGTGTACATCCTTTGCTATATTGCTCTGGGGACTCCTTTATTTCCTTTCCTCCACAACACATCCTCCTCCTTTGCTGTTTTCTTTCCCAGAGGTTGCCATCCCCTCTTCTCCCTACTCCTCCATCCTGGACCCTTGCCAGCTCATATCTTTGGTGGTGCCTATGAAAAACCCGTGGTAATCATCCTAGCCTGACCCAGCTGACTGCACTAGGACATTGCAGAGATTACCAGCCTGAGCCCCGATCCTTGTCTCATCTGTGTGTGAAAAGCATGAACAGTTGGAAGCTGGAAACATGACACCTGGGAAGTTGTTCAGGGCAAGCTTCTTGGAGGGCAGGGAAGAGTTCCTGCCTGACAGCTGGGCTGTATGTCCTTTCCTGCTGAAAGAACTGCTCCTGAGAGACCTTGCTTGCCCCTCCTCTGGTCCCAATTTACACCAGGTTGAAGGCACTAATTGATGCAGGTGAAAATGAGACTCAGATGCCTTAAAGTGAAGGATGGCTTACACAGATTAGAAGTGAAACTGTATTAAATCTCTGGTTTCTTCCAGCCACCTTGCATGCTGAGCTGGGTATCCTTATTTTGTAATTATAACTCACTGATTTTGCAAGGTATGTGTAACCTGTGCTGCATCAGCACATACTGACAACATTACAAGGTTACCCTCCATATCGGATAAACTCTAGGGAAGCAAACATACTTAATGTGTTTGTAGGATTTCAGTAAGTAGGACATTTAGGACATTACTTTGCACCTCAGTAGCAGTTTACAGTCTGAACTGGGTACTTGCCTACTCATATATGAAAAATAATCTCTCATTTTGACTCCAAGAAATACCCCTGTGCTAATACCTTTTTAATGGATGTATCCCACTTGGACTTTTTTTTTTAACAAATAGGGCTGGTAAGAAGAAACACAGATTAACTTTCATGTGACTTGCAAAAATCTTCCTGCAGATTAATCTATATTTTATCAGGTGAAGTACATAAGAGACTGTATCCCTCTTGATTTACGAGCAAAAGTTCTATGAGTAATATGAACTGTATAATGTAGATGATCCATCTTTCAAAAGGAATTATTGGTAACCCTAGCCAAAATAAAAATTCTCCTGAGCTACTATTCAGTGATTATACAAGATAATTTTGCAAAGGTTCCAGAACACTGCTACATGGGTAAACTGGCCTTCAGACCAATTGTTGCGCTAGCATGTGTGATTTATTGAAAATGGATCATTAATCTCAATTTTGACCTGATATATTCCAAGGATGACAACACACTTGTGTACAGCAATGGGGAAGAAGAGAGTGACTTAAAAAGAGGGTTTTTTGTTCCTGCATGTAGTAATTGGTCTAATAGGTGATGTCACTTCTCCCTAACCCTTTAAGTTATTTAGATCACTATGGTTACAGCAGCATAGTTGTTATTTCCAGATATGTACAGATTGCTGAGGGACAGGTTAAGACCCTGTGTATGCTGAGATCACCTCTGTCTGCTGGACAGTGTCTGTGTGAAGCTGCTTGTGCATTTCCTACATGCAGCAAACAGTGCATGTGTTACTGGTCTTGGGGAGACCTGTGAGGAGGACCACATTTGGGATGTACAGATCTGTGCTGTGGGTCACAGTTGCAGTGATGATTTTGGGTTAGGGTGGGGATTTAATTTTCTAACCTCCAGTTCCATGAGGACTTTGTGCAGACAAAGCTATGACTCATCTCAGCAGCATTCCTGGATTCATCTTGCATCTCACCCAATGTACAGTTTTGTCCAGGATACTTTCATACAGAATGCACAGCTGGAGCTGGAGCCCCAGACATCCTCTCTGCACATAGACCTTGAAATTGCTGGGCCACAAGGTAAGGCTCTGTTGTGCTCTCATCTTCCAGCGCCAGAGACCTCATGTTTCTATAACAAAAGCAAAAATGAAGGATGCCGTCTTCTTCCCTTGCTTACTTCCAGCTCTGTGCCTAAGGCCCTGTCTTGGAAAGAGAAACATGGGAATCTGCACTGTTTCATGGTGGTACTGTGGCCCATTGCTTCCCATGCAAGGTACAACAGACTCCCAATCCTTTATGGAAACGGCCAGGACTCTGCTTTCCAGCCTCTTCTAAAAGACTGAGGCAGTTGTCAGCTGCTTTGTGTGGGTTTCTGGTGGGGATCCTGGCTTCATGGAGGTGCCTATGTCTAAAGGATACTTCCACCCCTTTGGAGTTTCCTACGAGGTGATTTTGTACACTGCCCACAACTTGTGTTGTGTAGTGTGCAGACTACTGTGAATCCTGTTTTGAGGCACTGCATTCTAGCTTTCCCTGGGCATGGTTTTTAGATGCCAAAATCCCTTTCATTAGTTTGGCCCATGGTGACTCACATGATGCACTCAAGGAGGAGATGCACTTGTCCCAACACGAGACCACTGCTCTATCTCCTGGATAGAGCTTCCTCTTTTCATCCACTGTGTCTTGTACTTGGCTGTTCTGGTAAGGCTTTTGTCACCCTTCCTATCACTACAGGGTCCTCCAAATTTCCCGGAAAGCCTGGAGCTCCTCCTGTCCAGTGGCTCCAGGACTGCAGCTATTCTTGATGAGCAAGACCAACAGGGGCTTCTTTCAGAGTCTGTTGGTGATGTGCTGAAGCTGATGTTGCAGAGCAGGTCAGCCTTATGCAAGTGTCTCAGAAATCCTAGGGCATTCTGAATGGTGCTAGGCTTTGCTGAACTAGGTTTGTTGTGCCACGTTTGTTGAGCTGCATTTTGCAGTTGGTGTTTACAACCTACTGCTGAATGTCAGCACCTAAACTAGATAAGATACAACCCATCCAACCCAAGGGCCATATGGCATTTTCTATGCGTAGCACCAGCCTTACCTCTTCATACCTTTATGATTCTCATATTGTTAGTGAATCAGTCCTCAATGCTATCATTTTAATTTCTTTCCTCCTACTTGATTTTCAAACAGGAAAAGGAAAAAAAAAACTGTGGTCATCATCCTGGAAGAAGATGAGAGACACTCCTGAATTTCAGTCCCAGCTCTGGTACTGGTTTCTCTTCTAACATTGAACAGGTCACTTCATTTCTCTGTCTGTTAGAGAATGGTGGCAGCAACTGTGAAATGGTGATGACAAGGCTCCCAGGGGTTTTGCCAGGAAAAGTGATTAAAGAAAGCTTGCAAGAGCACTTTAAAAATGTAAGGTAGAATCTGACTGGCAAATTGCCCTTTAATGATGATGCTAATTGCACTGACCAAGTACAAGGAGACAATGCAGGATATGGACACACAGAATTCACTGGCAAAATGAGGCAAAGGAGAACTTGTGGCTTTGCACAAAAAACAGAGAGAACTGAGGTGCTTTGTCTCCTAAGGGCTCTTTGAAGACCTGGATTTGCTCATTCAAAATCTACCACCACAGCCAGATGGTCCTAATCTAATGAACTGAAAATACACAATTCTTCCAGCTTCTGATCTCTCTTGCGTAGAGGACATGGGCCTATCATGCCATCTGTTCTGAGTGCATTTTAAAAAATCCTGCTAGGTCTCCATAGCACTGTTTCTTGACAGACTTCCAAATTGCATTGTATCTGCTTTCTCATCACACCCTACCTTACAGATTATGGTTCGATTTTATCATGTCTTTAGATATAATGAATATCATCCTTTTGCAGAAAGACTCCTGGACAATATATATAGCTATATATTTAGCACAGAAATTATCCATCTACTATGAAAGTTTTTCTTGTAAATGTAAAAGAATATGAAAGTTTAAATGTCACTGAAGTTGCTGATGAGTTTGTGGAAGATTTTTTCTGTTGTACTTCTGGTTGCATCTTCAGAATCACCTACTTGGAGGCAATACTTAGGTACTCAATTTTGCCTCTTCTGAGTGTTGAACATAATTGTTCATTTATGTTCAATTACAAATTCCCTTTAGTATTCTTGAAAAAAGATGAAACTTGTTTTAGGAAAGTTTTTTTTGGAAAAACTTCTTCAGAGAAAATAATAACTCTCAAAACCAGCAGAAAGCTTTAAAAAAAGAGCAATTTTTCCATATTGCCAAGGATCATCCTAGTGGAAATGGTTACCAGAGAAGCATATACTTTACTATCTTGCAGACGCATTAATTTTGCTACATTATTCTTGTCTTTATTAAAATAAAAAATTAAATCAACCCAGCAAGGTCTGCTGTCGCGCACACAGCATCTAGTGTCTATATACATCAAGTAGCCTTCATCTGACAGAAAAAAATAAATTTACAGTAAAGATGCTCATATTAAAACTACTTGCCAAGGCTCTCTTTATAGCCAAGATATGATTATAATTTTAAGATGTGATTAATCTCATTTTAAAATAAATATCTGTCATTGATCACATGAATTGTACACTGAAAGTACTTGTTTCCCTTTGCTGTCTTTAAGAGGAGCCAGGGAGAATAGTTCAGGCACAGGCATCTCTGCGTTGCACACTTCAGAGTTTGGCTCCTACCAACACAGCTTTTGAATGGATACGCTCAAAACTGCCTTCTTAATCAAACCTTAACCAAGGTTGAGGGAACTGCCTACCAGATGTTTCAGATGGATTTTGTAGTATTTTATAGTTCCAGGCCTAAGCAGTTTGTATTATTGTTGTTGTATTGCTGTTAATTGTTGCTATCAACCAGATACACAAGAGGCAGCTCCATTTCCAACACTGGGTAAAATGACCTCTCTTAACTGGTTTTCCTGTTATGCTGTAAAATGTGGGTTCCTTTGGGCTGAGAATCATTAGATACAGACCAACAATTATTGCTTCATTACTATGTTTTCCCCTCATCATTCTCAGTTTTTCCACAGGTTTCCTCATTTTGATATTTGTCCTAGTCATTTCTGAGCAGCTGTTTTCAGTGCAGCTTCCAGCCTTGATTATCCCTGCCTATTACCATTCAAAATGGGCTAATTAGGGTGTAT
Organism: Psittacus erithacus; assembly: GCA_009867235.2. Classification (NCBI taxonomy): domain Eukaryota; kingdom Metazoa; phylum Chordata; class Aves; order Psittaciformes; family Psittacidae; genus Psittacus; species Psittacus erithacus. The sequence continues at coordinate 27,109 of WYDI02024050.1, read as the reverse complement.
CTCCCTTATCTTAGATACTGATTTAATCAGAACTGTATTCTGTCCCACTGTGTTTCACAGTGGTACAATAGATGATCAGAACAGATATGTTCTCTCTCAGTGGAGTACCTAGATCCATTTCTGCACTGCTGCTACTCTTTGGTGTCTGCTCATTAGTTACCCCTTCCCCTCCCCCGCCGCAGTGTTTTAACCCTTTTCTCTTGGAGGGTTTTTCTCATCCTTTGCTCTTTTTTATGGTGGAATACCAAGCATGCCATGATAACATGGGAGCAATCAGATCTCATCTGAGCCTAACATTATGTACACATTCCCTAGCAACCATGCAGAGGGAAAGAGAAGTGGTGATTTAAAAAAAGTGGCCTTTAAAAAATTTGTTTAAGATAATCTCTCACTTCTTTTCTCAGGAGTCTAGTGATTTCCCAGTACTTAAACTTGAACAGTGCTTCAATTCATCCTATTACTTTTGCATTACCAATTGATTATGTTAATTTAATGCACCCAAGAGCACTGATAGAGATTAGGTCCTGGCTTTGCTAGCTCCTGCCAGGGACACTGAAGAGAGTCTCCCTTTCTGAAAGCCTCATGCTTTTGTTCTTCAGCTGTGGATGAAATTCCAGTTATAGTTTCTGCTTTTTGCACTAGGCAGTGCTACTCATGGCTGTGGCTATCAGTGCCTGTGCTGTGGAAGGTGGGCGCTGCCCACTTGGCAGGCTGGCTCCAGTTCATCCCTTCCAGCTTGAGGCTCCCCACTGAAAGTTTTCTCCTTCCTTCCAGCAAGGCAGACTGTGCTGACTGCCTTTCCAGCTTAGGCACCTGCGTTAAATGCAGTGGAGGCAGGAGTGAACTGGGACCAGTGCCTCTAGTATGGTCATTTACTCCCGGTAGAAAGTTGGAAGTGCCTGTGTGCCTTGACTTTTACCAGTGTTTCCCTCGTGAAAGATTCAGTTGTACAACAGCCTTTCTTATTTCCATGCCTCTGCTGGAGCCAAACACCCTACATCACCCTAAGAGATCAATATCCCACCTGGTAGGCCAGGATTAAGGAGTTTTTCACCGCCTGCTGTCTTCACTCTTCCCCTGCATCCTTCCTCACTCTTCCTTTGTCCAAATTCATTTTCTGGACATTTGGATGCTCCTTTTCTCTTCAGTTGACTTTGCTATTACTGTCTTTTTTGTCACTTAGCAGAGCAGATGGCCAGAAAAATCAGTGGTAAATAGGGTGTGACAGATAATAGCTGTGTACTCTGAGGACCTTAAAGTGTAAAGGTAATGCATCTATACCCAAGCAAACAAACAAGGAGAAAACACCAAAATCAAACACAGACCAGGGAGGAGTGAATTCCAGTCAATTTCCTTTTGGAATATGTGCCTTTGAAAGACTTTGCTGTGTTAGTAAGAAACTTGAAGAACACTAAGTAAGGATATTTCGGATACTTGGGGAAGATTAAATATGCTTTTCCTTCCTTTTCTTTAGTCCTCTTTTCACAGCTACCTTAGGAGAAGGTAGTTAGTCAAGGATGGGGAGCTCATTGTTGCAGCAGAGGATGATGTGAACAATCATCCCTTCTGGAGAAGTCCATTCCTCAGGCTGGTCCAGAGAGAGCCCAATCTCTTGTGTGCAGAAATATCACTCTGTCATGAGATTGCTTCTATGTCTAGGTGAGGTTTAAGCATCCCAGGGCTTGGCCATATGCCACTGGTGGAGAAATTGTTTCTTCACCATTAACCAGTTAATTTCTAATCAGAGCTTGTCAACAACTGTAAATGTAACAGCTTTCTGTCAGCAAATGCTATTTGAAAGAAACGAGCTGAATTCATGGTTGCATACTATGGCTGTGTCAAAATATTTGTGGAAAACTATCAAAATATTTGTTAGATAAAAGGTTGTAACATTTCAGTCTGACTTTATTATCACAGTCATTTGTTTGAGACAGCTGAAACAAAATATGCTTGAACTGTCAAACTGAAGTATTTTTTTGTTTTTCGTTTGTGATATAGGATGAAATCAAATGCCAGTGCCTTGAAGTTCCCCCAGGATAAGCAATCTGAATTTCACCAGCTTGAATTGTAATACTAATATCCCTTTCTACATAAATAACTTGGCTTCCTCAGTTGTGCTGGAAAGCAAATGAGAGTTAGATTTGCTAATATTGGATCTGCATGTAGGGAAGAAAAAGGGGACGTTTCTAAGTAGGTACCATATACTCTCTCTCCTGCTTCAAGCTACAGTTGATTAGCCCAATATTGTGATTAAATCCCATCTTGCCTGCACCTTTAAATACAGCTCCACTCTAGGAATAACAGGAAGAAATATGTCTTTGTCTAGGACATGTCTTCCCCTGCCAAATATATAACCACCCAAATAAAATGCTTTTCATTTAATGATGAACATTTGTTCTGATATTTGTTCATTTTTTCCAGAACTCAATTAAACTGCTGTAATCTATGTTTTCATACCAAACATGGTGATTTTATTTTTCAAAAGACACAGAGCTGGCGCACATTCTGATCCTTCTGAAGTGAGGGTGTATTAATGAAATTAAAACTTTTCTCATTATTTCTGGAGGCAAATAAAAAGAATTAATTGTGTTTAATGAGGAATTAACTCCATCTGAAAGTGCTGCTGTTTTGTCTCCAGTTGAAAAAAAGAATCACAATAGTGTAAGAAGCAGAGTAACATGTTTCTCTGTTGTTTGGCAGTTACTGGTTAGAAAATTTCAAGTAAAGGCATGAAACAAAGTCCATGGCATTGACAGGAAAATTCCTATTTCAAGTTTTTGAAGGCTGTCTGGATCAAGCCTTGCGTATCAAGGCAGGAGTGATGGTAAAGAAAGCATCATCATTTTTGCATCACTTAAAAGAAGATATTAATCTCTAGGAGTAATAACAGCCTAAAATCAGCCTGAGCCTGCTCATGTCAGACTCTTCCTGTTCCTGCCCAGCAATCCTGCCTGGTGTAGGGATCCAGGAAAATGTTCTAGTACAAGTTTGATTTAAACCAGAACCCTTTGAAATGCGATTCTTCATGTGTTTGTCATTTAGCACACCTTGCTATCAGGGCCCTTGTTTCTTTCCCAGCTATTATGAAGATACCGTGCTCCTCTGTGACAGAAGCTGTGCTAATGATACCATTGCCATGGTGATAGCAGCTTGGCATGTGTTGTCTTGTGGAGTAAAAGGGGCTTGATTCAGCTGCTAATGCTCACTCCTGCCTTTCCTGCATTTGACTTTTGCATCCCTGTAGGGGCTGTATTCTCATAAACCACAGCTCTATGCAAATACACCTGTCTGCATGGGTACCACAGCTTTGCATCAGTTCCAGAGCAAGAGACAATGTTGCCTTGAGTATGACTGGAATGCTGTGGTGGGGCAGCTACTCTCACAGTCACTTGGGCTGACCAAATGCATTTTATTGGTGTGTGCTTTGAAGACTGATTTTGTCAGAGACTGTATAAGGAAAACACTTCTCATTTAAACTCTTTCAAAATTACAATCAACTTTGAGAAATAGGGTTTCTACATTAGAAAAATGCATTTACTTTTGAGCCCTAGATACATAAATCACTAACCCATAGCCATGTCTGTCTAGGTTTTGACACCAAAGCTAAACCATTAACCCTGAGTACAGTTTGGACTCCAGAATTCCCAGGAGTACAGTGCAGAAGTGCAGGAAGGAATAATCACTGGCTAGCACTAACGCAGAGCTCAGTCCTTCTGGATCCAGGCTGATGCCGTGCAAATTCATCCAGATGTCTCTGCTCTCCTCTGTCTCAAAGTCCGGCAGCCCAGGTTGCTTAGGCCAAGGGCAATGGCAGCATGGCACCTTGCTCCCAGGTCCTGTGGCAGAAGCACCATGTTTGTCCTGTTATTTCTCTGCAAACAGGGTTAACCCTGAGCAGTCAATATTGACTATACTTCTCTACAGTCTAGCAGACAAGCTCTACCCATTTGAATCTCAGAGTTTCCGGACTAAGGCTTCTGTTCTGCACTAGCTTTTGTATTTCCGTGCAGAGCGCCTCTTCATGTTTTTCTGCCTGCCTGCTTCCAACCCAAGGGGAAATGCTTCAGTGAGTTTGCATGCACAAACTACCCCTCACTTCCTAACACCTGAGAGTTAGATCATGCAAAAAAAATGTGAACAGGTCCTTTGCTTTCATGACTTCATACACATTCAGCTAAGAAACAAGATATTTATCTTCACATGGATGAAGGTCTCTGGGAAGTGATACTGTGGTCCCTTTACCCAAGGCCTGTGAAGAGCTGTGACATTTCACAAAAATGAGGGGTTTTGCCTGTTCCCTGTATCCTCCCTGCTTAGGGGACCTGCCTTTTTCAAACTGATCCTCACATCCTCTGTATGCCATTGCTTTAGGCTTGCTCCCTGCTTCTTGGGCTAGCCCTTTGGGATGACTGATTACCCCTGTAGCCAGAGCAGAAGCCAGCATAGGTGTGCAAAGTGCTGTACAGCCCCCCTCTGCTGAAGAGAGGTCTAGACTTTTTCCTTAGTCAGTGAAGCTTCGCAATAACCCTGCTTGGTCTGCTGGCAAAACTGCCACAACCAAGCTCATCAGTACCAGTACAACCCGGAAAGATAGGTAGACCTAATGTCCCTATTTCACGTAATGTGTGAATACTGAAATTAAAAGGTTTGTTTCAAGTCCATAGAAGGAATCAGAGCAGTAAATCATCTCTATTGTACATATGGCACACCACAAGAAAGTTTTGAGTGTGCGTATTCAGCTACAGTACGTCATGGTATTGCTCCCGTCTTAAAAATCAGATAACCATTTTACCTCAGTGCTGCTTTATTAATCTGATCCCTGACCCACAGCTGAGCTAATCAGCCTGATTTCAGTGCCTCACACTGCCCCAAAGCCAGTTCTAGCTAATGGGTCTCTCTCCTTGGGTCCCCTGGGTGCTGCAGAGGTACTTCAGCAGTGCTTCCCACTCCCACCCTCCTCTGCACCCAAAGTGACACCATCATCTGCATTCCTGCTAAGCAAGGTGAGCTGCTTTGCATTTACAACTTGAAAGAGTGTATTTATGAGAATAACTGGCTACCAAGAGTTAATGGGTCAGTGAGTGTCCTCATTTCCTCACTCTCAATCTATCTATTACATTTCTTATTAGATTCTCTCTGATGAGACAACTGGAGAAATAGTAAGCCCCCTGTAACCTCTTTAATCAAGTTCTGGTGCAGTACCAGTAAGGTCCAGCAGATCCCTGTGAAGCTTTTCATTTTCATTGCTCTTTTAATCTGTTTTCTGGGTATGGACTTGAGAGAAGAATTCTTATCTCTCCAGAGAGGTAAACTGGAATTTGCCTGTCAATGAGGGCTTGCTTGTGCTCTGGCAAGGTAATTTAGCAGGTCATCAGTCTGCAATGAAGGTTTAGGTCCCTTCTGGCATTTTCATTCATTTGAGATGGCTGAGTGCTTTGCCTCCTTTCTTTATAGCATGATTTTCATATAATTGTTCCAACTTAGACACAATTACATTTGATCTGCTATTTAAATGCTGTATAATGCTCTTCTTTATTCAAAAGCCTGCTGCTCTTTGTTAGACTTAAAAAAACATGGAAATGTGGGACACTTTCACAGCAATAGTAGACTTCCAGTCTAAGTTATCATTTTATACTTTACTTGCTTCATAACCTGAAGTATCAAGAACACAACCATGTACCACTCACAGCTCTGAAATCCTGCTGCAGTAAGGCAAGGCTTTTCAAGGGAGAGTGAAGCAAGGGGATGAACATTTGTCCTCTCTTTTCTTAGCTCTTACTATTTATATTCAGGTAACCAGTAGCTTCAAGCTGAAGGTATGAGTGCCAGAATAGTAACTTTCCTAAAAGTAACCACTTTTGCGCTCGAAGGATGTCGCCTTCTCTTTTGAGAGCACTTCATCTCACAAATGGTTTGGGACTGTGCTCTGTTCATGGATTTTTACGGCACTAAGATGATGCTTTGAAGCTGTTGAAACAATGCTTATATGCTCTTGAGCTTGCAGGTACTCCTGACTCTTCATTCGCTCCAGTCTTATTTCAAGCATCACACTATTAATTTCTAGAAATATTTTCTCCCCTGAGCTGAGGTTATTGCTTGGTTTCTTGCAATCATTTGTTCTTCTATCTCCTCCTTCTTTGTTTTGTTTTGTAAAGATAATATGAATGATGTGGCTCTGAGTATATATAATTTCCTTAAACAGATAATTTCCTCCAAGTGCAGTTTCACTCTTTAGATTTCCTTGTATGCTGCTGAATACCAAATCAAGATAGGAAGCCAGCAAGCTAGGCAGGGTGCTGGTGTGAATTCATTAAGTTTTAACATTCCTCGAGTTATAACATTCAGCACTATGAACTGCTTATCAAGGACTGTGGTCCCAGCCTATGTGGGATTAGATAAAATGATATAAAAACATTCAGAATGAGCCATGATGCAACAAGTAAGTACTTTGTAATTTGTTGGAGAGAAAAGAATTAGAAGCGATGGTTCTCCTGTATGTTTTGTATGATTTTGAATGGTTGCAGTCAAATTGGGCACACACCGAAGTCATAATTTTAGACAGAGCTGATTGCCGTGCGTGTTAATAAGCATCTGATCTGTCTCATGCTCAGACTCCATTTTCAGTTGTTTCTTATGTTGCCAGTGACTAATCATCTGAAGTGAAGCTTTCCCTGTCATGTCTACTCAGGTGGAATTATAGAAAACTTTCATTTTTCTTTTGATTGGCTTTCAATTTGTGTTGAGAATATGCCATTTATTCTTGTGGTGAAAATCCATTCAAGTCTTCCACTTACCCCTTGTTGAAAACAATCTTACATGTGCTCAAGAGCCACTAGCTACAGCTTGTTTTTCTCTGCCTTGCTGTTTTGAAGAGTAGACACTTACAGTTTCCAAGGCAGACTGTGCCATCAGTGGTTTTAAGTGGACTTAAGTGATGTATAAAATGATCACAGACCTCTAGCACATTGTAGATGGGAATAGAGCTTTTGTCTTGATTGCTTCTTTTGAAACACTGAAGCAACCTTAGCTAAATCTGCTGATCTTCCCACTCCATGGTTCATGAAAGACTAAAAGATGTGGCAGCAATGTAGTCTCACTTCCAAGGCTTCAATGAGCTCAGTTCCTATTGCAGATCTATGGGCTGCTCTAACCAATAAAGTGCTTTATGATCTCTTTGATGTCTTTCTAGTGGTCAGAGTAGCTGGGTGGAAGAAGCTTTTAGATATATGGCCAATTTATTTTTATTATCTTTTTCTTAAGAAAAGATGGTGAAAAGATGGTAAAAAGATCTGCGGGAGGAGCTGTAATGCCAAAATCCCTTTAAAGTCGATGGGAGAGGCTTTAAGATTGCTCACTGCCACTACATTGGTGTTAAGCTATCTGAATAGCGTTGTGATCTATCCTCATAAAGGAGGAAAAAACCTAGCATGTCTATTAATTTTCCTTCTACTTCCACAAAATTAACAAAATAATAAATGTCTCTTTTTCCTTCCGTTTCTCTGCCTCTGACACTTTCATCTTGCCTGTCTCTAGCCGAAGCTCACACTGTCACCACTGCTACATTTTCCACTGGAGAATTAATGATGCTTTATGCATCTGCATTTGCAGCCAGATGACTGGCGCAAGAGAGCAGTTTGTATCAAAATCTTTTAAAAACCATGTCATGGAAATTGCGCACGAGGTGCAAGGAGAACTTTGTGTAAAATAGAGAAGGAAGCTCTCAGGGTTCAAGTGCTTGGAAGATAATGCAGTCTCTCCAAATTAGACTCTTTGTTTGATATTGAAATAGTTTTCATGTGTGACAGGACAGGATTAGTCATCTTCCTTTAAAATGAATCGATTGCTGGCCACCTGCTGTTCTAGCTGTCATGAACTGTCCGCTTATTTTGGTTTTAAAAAAAACAAAACAAATCTGGTTTTAGACTGTTGGAGCTTAAGAAAAATATTATAATCAAGATGAATAACCTCTTGGTTTTCCACTGCCATGGAAGTGACATCAGTTACTCACTGATGCCAGATGTTATTGTTAGCCACATGATTTTGGTATGCTAGTCATTGTAGAGGGCGCCATGGCTTTTCAGGGGATCTCTGGAGCTGTAGCACGCAGTGCAGATTAGTCTAAAACAATTTTCTACCATAGAAAGGCTCATATTTTGGTAATATTTTATGCTCAGAGAGGTGTGAAGCAGGTGGAAGTTTGAGTGCCAGAATCCCAGGTTTGTCATTGAACAAGATGGGATCTCCCACTCTTTGCAGGCCTGGTCTTGCTGTGTCTAACCTAAGACATACTTCTTATAGGTGCTGCTAATATTTTCCACTGTCAGGATTTTTTGCTGAGTGTTTAAATAGTAAGAATGGCAACATAAGTCTTGACTGTTAAATAGAGCTGTGTGGGTCAGACAAAACTAGCTGCTTTCTATGGTGCTGCCAGGGAGAAGCAAAAACCCACTGCCACATATAAAGCAGGTGAAAATGAGAGGGACTTGCTAGAGAGCATGCAAGAATCAATTGCTAGCCCATGAAGCACACTGTAAGCATCCTTTGTTCCTCTTCCCTACAAATAACCCTGATATTATAGTATTAAGAAAAATGAGTTAATCTAATAACTACAGAATATTTAAATAATTCAGTGTAGTTTGGATGTGGTAAAAAATAACAGCTGTGCTATACTCCAGAGTTGGGGCTGTGCATGCACAGGGAATCTTACAGGGAAGGGTAAGAAGTGAATGCACTCCTTATTTGCAGTCTGTCGAGCACAGCAAATGATGTTTCAACAACTTCAAAAGCTAACAAGCTCCTCCAAGTATCAGGCTGTTTATCGTGCTGCTGTGACTTGCCTCTTTGGTCAGAGACTTAGAGCATGTGCTGACACTCTCCTGGCTCTCTAACCCAGGCTATTCTTAAACAAACAGCAAAGCAAAAAGGCAAACCAAGAGGACGCAGAGAGAAGATCATACATAATGGAGAGAAGAAATAAAGTTTTGTATTCAGGTGTTTTTCAATATGTAGGTAAAGCTGATGTTTGGCTATGTAATAGGTTTTCTCTCTGTGCTATAGGTAGGAAATATCCAAGGACGAGGGCTAGCAGTCATGTGGATAGTATAAATCATCGCTTCAGTCCCTCTGTGCTCTGTCTTGATTTTCATAGAATCCCACTGAGGAAACAGAAGGCCAGTGGGGTTTACATCTGCAGGGCAGCCCTTAGGCAGCTGAATCTAGATTAACTCTAAGGGTAAACGCCTCAGGCAACAGGAGTCCTTGCAGCCAAATTCTTTGATGCTAGTGGCAGTCAATGGCACTGTGGGCAGTAACACAGGATGCCTTTTGCAGGGCTGAGCCCTTATTGCTTCATCACTGAAGGCACTGCTAGCAATGGAAGAAAGTATTTTATCAAGTCTGAGCTCTTTCCCTTTAGCCCACATACTTTCGCAAGCTCTGAGCATCAGCAATCAATTCTGGCACTATGAAAACCAGAAAAAAATCAACACCATGTAATTATCAGCAGTTCCAGTCCAACAGCCAGCATACTGCGCATCAAAAGCAAAATTCTGGAATCCAATACTGGATCATTAGTGCCAGCTGAAAATTGCGCCTTTGAACTTATGTTGTCTTCAGTTTCCTCTGTTATTATTTCCTGTATTGTTTGTTTTAGTAAGGAGACAGCAAGGAAGATGTCCGGTTTGTCTTACTTTTCAGCAGTTTTTTAATAAGCAGCACTGCACTTCTGACAGTAGCATTACCATAGCTTGGAGCAGACAGCAGGCAGGAAAGGTGCTCCAGAGCCTGAGTCACTCTTTTGCTGCAGCCATAAGGTATCAACTGCTCCAGCTGCCTTAGCTTTAGCTAGGTTTCGTGCCTCTGCTTTGACCAAAATGTCATTCCATAACCTTCCTTCTTTAAAGGCAAGAGATCTTACCATTTCTATGCTTAATTTGTGCACAGTCAGTCACTATAATGTATTCTTTAACTGACTTGGTCTTAAACCGATGCCTTATATATGTGTATATGTACAAATCTTTTCTCCACTGTGTCTAGGTTTAGCCAGCATCTCATTTTTCTCTTCGAAAGGTTGCAAAAATCAAGTTGTAAGAAGTAGTTAGCTCCTAGTGAACAGTAGAAATATTTGCAATTACTCATTATATAGATCGTTTCAACATCAGGCGATTCAATTAGTTTCCTTAATTTCTAATAATGCTCTGTCTTCAGTGAAGAACACCCAGACCTATTTCACATACTTTTCCATTTAATATAAATTCAGCTTCTTAGTCTTTGGGATTTTATTTTTAATGATCAAAACTTCTAAAATGGTTTCAGCAATTCCAAGACTAGTAAAAATATCATACAGTCTGTTGGGTTTTTTTGGCTATTTGGTGGAGAACTCTTCCACCCATCACATCTAGAAGTAACTTACTCTGCAATTACTCATCACACCTACTCTACATTCATCAAAGACATAGATGCAATTCTTTATCTAGGCTATAACAATGTGATTATTAGTAAAGCTGTCTTTCTAATAACATTACCTAAAAATCTGTAACAGCTAGACCTCTTTATGAAATTTTACAGTGGTTTCTGAGTCCAGAAAAGCCTCTTTTCCATTTTTTTTTCCCAGTGAGATTGAGACAGATACTGTTTTGTCCATTCCATTGTTTCTACCTTTGCAGTTTTGCACTCAATTCCTTTGTCGATGCACCCCACTGCCTTTAGCTTCATCTCTTTCTGCAGACTGCTTCTCTTCAATACATCTGCTCTAAATGTGGCTGCTATTTTATCACATGTTAGTATCCCTTATAGTGCCTGATTTCACATCCTGTTCCAATAGTTTGACCTTGTCCAATCTGTTTGCCAGGCCTCCTGCATGAGTGTGTGATGCGAAGCAGTTTCTCACCAGCCACATTCAGTAATCCAGCTGGGAGAGAAACAGTTCCTTGGAAGAGCTATCAGCTATTTGACTTCGATTCCTATCAGTATGAGTTTCCTTCCTCATGCTCCATCAGCTGTCGCCATATTTTTGGTTACCTCATTTGTTATTCCTGAGAACTAATACCATGACCAATTTCTCCATATTTTTTCTAGTCTGAAGTCCTTTCTATGAGCCATTCTAACTCTTGTAGGAATTCAACATGTCATTCAGCAAGCTGCATCCTCCTTCCATGACTGCCTCTCTGCAGCTAGTTTCTTCCAAATGTTCTCAGATCTGCTTTCTTCAGTCTTTGCTTTGCAACAAAAGCATGAAACCTCATATACTGAACCTGAAGGTGTCCCACTTTGCAGTAATGCAGTAACAGCTTGGAGTTCAGTATGAAAGTATTAACAAAAAATGATAAGATTGTCTTAAATGCCATGTGATAAACTATAGCAAAATCCTCTTTATGCAACAACTACATCAGTGGAAGTTAATTTTTCCAGAAATGCATTTTATCCAGATCATTTGTTTTAGCCCCCAACCTACCCACATTTAATACAAATTCTGCTCCTCTTTGTCCTGTAGAAAGTTGTTGCTTATAAAATTGCAGTAATTTAAATTAAGGGTATGCTTTCACTGAAGAGCAAGCACACACAAAGTTCTAGTTGTGCTCCTGTATTCACTTCAGTACTGCATATACTCATGTCTCAGGTTGAAATCCTACTTCTGATCACAAACTGTGCCAATGAAAGATTAAATTGGTATTGTGAGAAAACCTGTTTGGAAGTGTCATTACTCTTCTGGTTTAGTAAATTAGGCCAACAACTGGAAGGAATATGTGATTGTGGCAGTGAATGAAGGCCATGTTCCAGGAAAAAAGGATGCTGATGGCATTTTGCATGGATGCAGAAACATGTCATGTTGTGGAAATGCAGACAGTGAAGACAATCAACAAAATCCCCTGAGCTGGTCAGTTGTTATTTTGCAAGACAGCCTTGATTGCAGGCTGTCAGTACCACGCATTAAATTGAGAATAATCGTCAGTAATTCAACAGAAGCAATATCAAACAGACACTACTGATCTGTCAAGTGCTGAGCTGCTCTCTTTGGTCATCCTGAACACATTCTTCAGTATTTTATTTATTTTCCATGCATAGACTTCTCTTTTGGGAATCCTTTTGTTATCTGTTTAGAAATTTCAGAGTTTCTAATTTCTGGGGTCTTCCCAAATGCTGAATGTTACTGAACTCCTACCAAAAACCAAGTGCAAGATGGCAGAAGCCCAGCACAGCAATGGGAAGGAATTGGTCTTTAAATTCTATAACGGTCTAGGCAACTTCCAGCAACAATAGAAGAAGTTAAGGGGTCAACAAAACAAGGCCCTTCTATGAATCTGCAAAACAGGGTGGCAGAAGTAATAATTTTTGTGGTCATTTGCAAGGTTAGACCTGACAGTCCAGGTCTGATCCAAAGAATCTTGACTCCTCAGCTTGTTTTGCTGAGGCCACTTGATATGGGATTTCTCTCCTACAGGGTCCATGCAGACTCTCAAAGCTGTTTTGTCCTACAAGTCCTCTGTAAAAGAATATGAATCTCACCCCTGAGATTTGGGACAGAGTCCCTGTTAAGACTTACACTTAGCTTTCTTTTTGGAAGAATAATGCTTTAAATAATGCTCTGGGTACAGTGAATAAATAATCAAAGTTGCTGACATTGATGCAAGGCAGTATTGCAGCTGGTTGGGAATTAGAAAGCTTCAGACAAGCTAATTCTGTTTCCAGTGCACTGTACTGGGCCAGAAAGATGTAGTTGGACCATCTTGAACCATCCAGGTCAGATGTGGGAAGAGCAATGCTGGTGGATAGACTCACGGTACCGTGGTGCTACTTTACTCCCCATACATTCCAGATTGCACTACATTTTTTCTGCCATCACAATGGTCTTTCTTTCTCTAGCTAAGTGGGGGAAAAAAAAGTTTATGTTTGATATAAAAATACCTATTATTCAGGTATTTCTTCATGAGTGGAAATGATCTTAGTGTCATTCATGTACGTTAACTTCAGATGTCTAAAATTTAGATATCAGAGTTTGAAGTAGTCCCATAGACATCCTTTGTCTCAGATGGAGAGAGAGGACACAGCTGGATGGAATTTATCTTACTGCTGGAGATGCTGGTCAGATGAGACTGAGAGGGACAGCTCTTTTGAGGGAGATGGTGGGACCCATACCCAGTAGAAACTTATTATCCTTCCTAAAATCCTTGTCCTTCTTTCTTATTAAAGGCATTTAGTAGTAGCGCGATGCAAAAGGATTAACTACCAAACTCACACTAGCTTGCTGTGACATACACAAACCTGTTACAGCAACATGTAACAATATATAACAAGTTTCAATAGTTTTGTTTGTTTGTTTGTTCTTTTATTGGGTTTCTTGTTTTAAAGTATATATACTAATGTTTAAATCTTTTGCAGAGTACTTGCGAATTTGTGCCTCTCCAAGGTAGCCTTTGGTTGGGATTTCAGTGCTTATTCCCCAGGCTCACAGGGATGGACACATGGTAACTCAAAACCGAACATGAAGGATGAAGGTTTTGAGGCTTTTTTTGTGTTCCAATGTATAACAACTAACTGTTCTTGTCTTCTTAATTACCTTGATAATTAACAAAGCATAATATTTTTGTTGTGTACAATATTATTCTCTTGAAACACCACGTGTTATATGTGTGTGTGTACCTGTACACATGTATGCACAAAGATCTATTAAAAAAATCCTGTAGAGATCATCACCAGATAAAAGGTATTAGAGCCACCTGTGAAGGGTGCCAAATATGATCAGCTCATAATTAACTACAAATTTTAAGTGACCAAGGCAGGGCAAAAGAACTGCACCTTAAATTTCTCTCATTTACAAGCAAGCAGGAACTTTACTAATTTGGAATTAATGCAGTACCTTTTCTATATTAATTCTTACATTGGAGTGTGCGGTGGTGGTGGTGGGTCCACCTCTACTCCAATGTCTATTTGACCGTGAGAGTTTCTGCAGTTAAACCTCATGCATGTTTGTATAAGCTGGCTATCCTTTCTTTGCCATGTGAGGAGTGCACTGACTTGATGCTTCAGTTTGTTAGTTCCACCTTGTATTCAGCCACTTATAGTTAAATCCTGATTCCCTTTACTTATGTCAACCTGTCATTAAGTCCCTTTTCCAACTGGTTTAAGGTGTGAAGCTCTTGCTGCATTGTTAAGTGGGGAGATTTTCAAACATCTTGGAGTCAATCACTCTGTATTTCAAAAACAGTGTGTTGGATGATAACAAGGAGCTACCTGGAGCTGTGAAGGGGAAAATCCTAACACAGATACATGACTAAACTATATGACAGTACATAAACTGCATCCTAAGCTCATTATTATGTGCACCTCTAAAATGTTACTGCACATGAAAGTATCTTATGTTCTCCTAAGCACTTAGACTTGAATCTCAGTTTATAGCACATATTAGTTGATGGGACTCAAGCTTTTCCCAGCAGACCAGGAGCAGGTTGGTGTCCTGCTGCAAAGCAGCCCATGAGTCCCTTCCCCAGTCTTTGCACTGGCAGCATAATTGAATTATTTTATGTTCTTTCAGTCACTCAGATAAACTCACTGGGTGTGACAATCTCTACAAAGATTTTCTGTTGGCATTACAGTCCTGCAGAGAAGCAGCACATAACAGACTTCAGTGTAGCAAGACATGGTTTAAGAGCAAGGGACTCCTAATTACTGCCATGGGTATATCCTGTGGCTGATGTGTTGGATCTGCTTCTCAGTAATGCAACAGGGCTAATAAATGCACAATAACTACATGAAATTACCTGGAAGTCATTCACAGTTACTTGTGAATACTAATGTCTAATCAGACATTGCTCCAGGGACATGTGTGCACTGATACTTCCAAATAGGAATTCATGGAATCACAGAATCATTGGGGTTGGAAGGGACCTCTGAAGCTCACCTTGTCCAACCCCGCTGCCAAGGCAAGCCCGCCTGAAGCAGTCATCACAAAATATAGATGCACATTTCTGAAAAACCAGTTCTGCAGTAAATGGAGATGGTGTTTCTTGCTGGCATTGCATGCAAAGTTGGTCTGAAAAAAGCTAATTGCATTATGCTTTGAATATGTGAACTGATGAGGTTCATTAATGAAGGTGCCTAAGCGTATTGCTTTGCTAATGTTAATATTTTCTATTAATGGCATTGTTTCCAGCTGTTTATGCAGTGCGGCCTGTTTTTCACTGTATTTACTTAACAACAGTTTGGTTTAAGTGAAGCTTCAGCAGATACTTAGGTGTAAATTGTCCAAAAAATGCAGGTCCTCACTGTGAACAAAATGAATCTGCAAGGGCATTTCAGGGCTTTCAAGGCATCCTGAAGCAAAGCACTGTGAACCTGACTCTTTGCTGGAGCAATACAAGCCTTTGTTGTAAGGAGGTTTTACACTCCCACATTCAGTGTTTTGAGAGGTTGCAGACACCAATTTTGTGCATATTTCCTGTGAAAATCAGTGGTTCTTCTCTATATTCACATCCCTGGAAACCACCAGGACCCTTATTATCTTCTGGCTGAGCCAGGCAGACAACCCTCACAGTGGAGAAAGCAGAGCGCTTATGAGTCAAAGCTTTGTGGGAAAACATGGTTTTGTCAATTTTTGCCTCCACAAAAGAAGTTATCATAACTAACAAAGAAACCAGTCTGGAGAGCTGAAGGATTAATGTTAGTTTCTCTCAATGTTTGCAGATAAATTGATGAGCAGGCAGATGAGGAAGATGCACTGCGTTCAAGTCTAATACTCTGTGAAAGCACTGGGTGATTTCCAATGCAGTTTTCAAACCATAAAAGATAAAGAGGCAGCTGATGCTATCATTTTGTCCTCATAGCTTCAGCCTGAAGCTTAGACATTTATGTCTGTTTCTTTCTGTAGCCTGCAGATCTTGTACTCTTACTGAAAGTTCTCTACTTGGGATTGAATAGAGAGCATTTGACTTCCTGAATATGTGATTGCTATAACTAGATAACAAAAATTCTAATTGATGCTTGCCTGTTTCTGGAATGCTGTTAGTTCAGTGCAGGGTGCAGTAGTTCAGGTGCCGGTAGATTTGATACATAAGAAGCATTTGTCCATTTAGCTTTCTGTGTTTCGTAAGGTTATGGATTTCTCTGTTACAGGTAGGAGCTGTTACACTGAATCAGAGCAGTGGTGATTCATTGGCTTAATGCTACCAGAAGAAACATTCACATGAGAATTTCAATTAAAAATCAGAAGAGCTGTAAGAGATACACTTTTTACAGGGACGACGATTTGTCACTGGGAAGGAGCTCGCCTTGAAACCAGTGAATTTTTCAATTGTGTTTGCAAATTAGCACTGGAATGCTTTCTGGAGGCTTTGCTGTAGCCAAAACCAGGTTACTGGGTTCAGTAAAAAGATAAAACTAAGGTCCTTTCCAATCCTAACTATTCTATGATTCTATGACACATGATAGAAGAATGGGCTACCTGAAGAGAAAGTCTTTTCAGTTCATTTGTCCTACATGCAGAAGAATAAAGTCCCTCGGAACAGAAAAGACTAATTTTCTCAAGCAGACAAGGGTATCTCTGGCTTGTCCTCCTTCTCCAGTCATCTGAAGCTGAGAAGGTTTCATGCTGCTTGATGTTTGTCTTTGACAGAGACCATTGGCACAGCACTGATTCAGTACTGAAACTGTATGTTTTTACTGTGGGGCTGGGTTTAGGATATATGAGGTCTTCTGCAAAATCAGCATATGTTTTGCATGGGAGAAAAATGACATGGCAGAGTGTGTCTGTTCCTAGCTACTGGGAAATGTAATCAGCTGGTTGTTGTCTTTTTTGTTTGGGTTTTTTGTTTGGGTTTTTTGTTTGTTTGTTTTAGTTGGTGGTGGGGTTTTTTTGTGGTTTTGTTTTGGGGCTTTTTGTGGCTTTGAAATGATCAGTAAATTTGAAACAAATTGTGGCCTACCCTGAATATATCTGAGCATATACCTGTGTGTCAGGGCAACAGGCAGTGCATTGATACATGTTTGGTTTCATTGGCATGGATTGTTTATGTCTCTGAATTTGTTATTCATACATGCTGAATCCCAGAAGGTGTTTTTTGTTTACAATCTCTTTTTTAAGACCATTGTGGTCTCCTGTTGTTTTCTACTGTGGAAAGGATCATATTTTATCTGTGGCATTAAAATAAATTCTGTGTCGATCAGGGCCTGCATCAGGCCTTACCGAGCTGCAGGGCGACTGCATCTCAGGGCGGCTGCAGGGCGATGTTCCTTCATGTTTTTATTTTTTTGCTGGGATGATGTGGACACTTTCATTTTGGTATCTGTCCTGGGTTCAGCAGTAGCAGTCATTTTTCCCCTTCTTAGTAGCTGGTGCAGTGCTGTGTTTTTGATTTTTTGGTCTGGGAACAGTGGTGATAACACCGATGTTTGTA
>WYDI02024049.1:2517-38465 GCA_009867235.2 Psittacus erithacus | reverse complement strand
CTTGCAGCATCTTGCAGGAATTATCAAGGGGAATCACACCAGCACTGTTATTCCCCCTGGTTATTAGTCGTTCCCCTCCTGAACTACTTAAAATGAGCATGGAAGCAGTAATGTGAGGGTAATTCAGTGTAATGGGAGGAGGCTGGGGACAGCCTGCCAGCTACTGACCGGCAGGGACGAAGTATGACCAGGCTGGTGTTAAAAGGCAGTTCCCATGTTGTGGTCCTCCTCATGGGGCTTTACTTAAGAGAAGTGGCTCAACATTTGCAGGAATAAACGTTCGGAGGGAGCAGTTGGATGGGTTTGCTATGGGAAGATCACCCGGAGCTGTTGAGATATCTGGGGGGAGATGTTGTAGCAACCAACAGAAACAGAGGAGCAAACAGGCTGTGTCGTGTGGGTAGGGGTGGAGAGGAGGCCAGGTCCAGCTGCACTGCAGCTTGGTGGGGCCAGGCCCTGCCTCTGGGCTCGTGATGGAGAAACCTCCACCCCCTGCAAGCCAGTGAGGGGGCTTTAACTCAAGGGCATGAGCTGCTGCTCTGAGAGCGGGGCTGTGTGGTTGCCGTCATCCTATGTGCCTTGTGTGTCCATGCATGTGTGTGTTCATGCTCCCTGCACCAGGCGTGTGTTGTTGCTGCGCATCCTTCACACGAGCACATACGTGTGCATGCCTCAGCCTATGTGAGTTTCCCTCTTTTCTAGCACCACATTGTGCCTACAAGTAGGTGGGAAGCTCTTGGCTCTCCCCACAAGGAGGCTGCAGTGTCTGCCCAGCTCTAGTGTGTGCCTGCTGGAGGATCCGACGATGTTTCCCCCATGCACTGCTCTGCACAAGGGTGTTTGGTTCTTAACTGGTTACTGGCAGCCCCCAGCAACATGCAGTGAAACATTCTGCACCAGCCCAAGCCAAGGTACAGCCAAGGCACCTCTTGGCTTGGTCTTCCTTGGTGGCTGGTCCTGCGGGCTCCTTGGAGGGTCAGACTCAGCAGCTCCATCTCCCATGGGACTGTCAGGCTCTCCAAAGAGCCCTTTTATTTACTGAGTGTTGCTGCTCCATAAATCTGTGGGACTGGTTTGTTGTTTCTGTCATCATCAATTAGCAGGAAGCGTTTGGAAATCGTTGCTGAGGGATTAGAGATTTCCCAGGCAAGGCTCCGAAAGGAAACGTTTGGAGCAGGAGAAGTCCTTTCCCAGCAGCGTGGGGTGGTGTTTCTTGGAGGGTTTCACCAAGCCAGTGTCGGTTTGCAAGAGGATCTTGTGTTCTGTCCCCCAGGAGCTCAATACATAACGTGTCTGACAAGCAACCACACGGAAGAGGCTGAACGTGTCATCCTCTTCACGTCCCTTCACCCTGGGAACCTCACCGAGGAGACCTGCAGTGCCCTCTGCTATGCTGAGGACCAGGACTATGGAGCATTCAGTGCCCAGGGGCAGTGTTTGTGTGGTACTGCCCAAGAAACAAACTCTTCCTCCGGTTGTTTGCCATTTTGCACTGAGCATGAGTCCGGGCAAGCCTGTGGTGGCCCATCACTCATCCCCTCTCCCTTCCAGGCACAGCTACCTGTGTCTTTCACAGGACTCCAGCCCCAGTACAGCCTACACCAGGCCGTGCTCTTCAACGTCAGTATTCCCATTGCTGCCAGCACTTTACTGTGGGACTTTGGGGACCAGACAGAGGTTCTCAACACCACTGGAAATGCAGCTCTCCACACGTATGCCTTACCTGGGCAGTACAACGTCACTGCCACCGTTGTTGTGGGCACCAAGGTGTTATATGTGCAGGCAGAAATCGAGGTGGTGGCTTCACCGCAGCAGTTAGAACTGCAGTGTCCTTCCTTGGTCAGGACAAACGAGAGTCTGGACATCCGGATCCGCAACAGAGGTGGCACTGGCCTCACAGTGACATATGGGATCACTGCAGAGGCTGGGGACCTGAGCAGAGGTAAGCGGGGTTGGATGGATGAATGCTGGGCACTGGCTCCTGGGCCTTCCCTTCCCCTTCCTTCCTAAAGAGGAATAAGGGATGACTTGTTTGGGTGCTCTTGGCTCCTCTGACTGACCAGGCAGTGACTTGCACTGACCTTGCCCAAGAAGATGACTGCACACAGTGCACCTCAGCACCAAAGGGGATTTATTAGCTTTGGGAAGGATGGGACATTCCTGGAGCTTCACTCTCCAGATTGGGTTGGGGTGTATGGGCCCATAGAAAGGACATCATGCTTGTGTTCTTCTCCCTCCTGCAGCAGTTCACCCCATGTGTCCCGCTGATGGCCTGGTTTTCCCAGGCAACAACCACTGCTATCAGCTGGTGGTGGAGAAGGCCAAGTGGCTGGAGGCCCAGCAGCACTGCCAGGAGCATGGCAATGGAGAGCTGGCTTTTGTGAGCAGCCCCGAGATCCAGAGCTTCTTGGTTGCTCATGTCATCAGGTAAGTGGGGAGGGTAAGGGTTAAGGTTTCCTAGGGACAGGTCTTGTGTTCTGGGCTCACATCTGCAAAGGGGTCCAGAGGGAGGCAGCAGGCAGGTGGGCTGGGGAGACCCACGATGAGGACCAGGAGGCTCCAGGATGAGTACAGGGAGGTGGCAGGGATGAGGCTGCTGAACAGAGAGGAGGAATCGGCAGAGCTGGAGCCCTTGCAGAACATGGCTGCTTTGCTGAAAGGCTGTGAAGGGAAAAAGAGGAACGGGGCAGAAAGGCTGGAAGTGAGAACTGGGAGCTGTGGGGTTGCTGCTGGTGGGTATCTTGTACCCAGCGTTTGTGCCTGTGGGTGCATCTGAAATGGTGCAGAATGGAACCGGGAATTCCATCTGGGAATGCAGCAGAATGTGCAGACTAGAGCTGGGCAGTGAAGGGGGTGAGTGCTCGTGCCCAGAGGGTGTTTGGCTGCCAGGCAGGGCCTGAGGGTCGCCTTGTGCTCCATCAGCACTAGAGCTGGACTGTCCCATGCGTGACAGCGTGGCATTGAGCAGCCGCCGTAGCAGAGCCCAAGGCAGATCCCAGCTGGGATCCTGCACCCTTCCAGCCGCGCTGCAGCTGAATCCCAGACCCCTTCCCCTCTTCTTTCACATCCTGAGAGGGAGCAGCTCCTCTCCCAGTGTCAGCAGCATCCGTTCCACCTCAGGAACTGGGCTTTATGAACAGGGAGCGCTGGAAGTGTCAGCCTCTAATGAAATCTGCCCCTCCAAGGACCCTTTTTACACCAGGCCATCTGGGGGTGAGGGGAAGCACAACCAGGAGAGCTTTCAGGGGCCTGACAGCTCTTGTCAGCACTCCCAGATGCAAATGTTGGAGGTGGCCTTTTCATAACCACAGCCCAGAAAGCACATTGAAGGGAACAGCTGTGTGTGACGTGGGCTTTGAGCGGTCCTGCTCAGGGTCTGACAGCCCCTGCTTCCCAAACTTGTATCCTTGCCCTGTTCCCTTCACGCTGGGCTTTATCCTGAGATCGCAAACATGTGGTCCCTGCTCTGGGGAGAAGGAGCCTGTCCCTTTGCACGGGTTAGGCACCGGTCACTCGGTGCTCTGATGTATCGGGTGTTGCGTGCAGGGCTTTTGATGGATGCAGCGCAAGGAAATCATGAGACCTCGGGAAGGAACAAGCCACCCAAGCTGTTCCCCAGCTGCTGCCCCTCGTTGCTCTCCTCCCCAGCCCCTTTATTACATCTATTTATTTTATTAATCCATTCAGATAAACACGAAGGAGGCAGTTCCAGGATGCGATTTCCCTGGTGATAAAAGGCAGAGCAGCGGAGCTGCGGCTCTCTGGAGCATGCAGCATCCATGGCTTCTTGTGGGAAAAGGATGGAAGCAGGAATCTGTTTCCCATTAGAGCTGCAGCAGCGAGGACTTCTTGCCCCTCTCCTCCGCTCCTGTCGTTTGAAGGCCTTCCCAGGAGCAGCATGTGCTGAGCTGGGCCAGTCCCCATCTCCAGAAGCCCAGTGCTCCAGCACACACCCCTTCAGGGGACCCTGCTTTCCCCTTGGAGGCAGCACAAGGAGCCCTTTTCCCCTTCCAGACCTCCTCAGGCTTTGCTCCTGCTGCTTGGCCCTTCTCAGGGGCAGCAGGATGCTCACATCTTCCTTCAAGAAAGGCTATCTAGAGCGCTCTGGTTCCTCTCTGCAGGGCATTGGGCAGGGTGGGAACCAGCCACCATTTTCCTTTATTTTTTCCCTTTTCTTCTGTTTTCTGTTTCAATGACTTGCAGTTAGATCATTGGTGGAATTAGAAAAGGAAAATCTCCATTGAGCTTTATTGATGGCAGCAAAGAGGCGGTTTTCCAACCTCTGCTTCTCTCTGGTCCCTGCCAGTGGGCTGGGAGCAGTTATTTATGTTCTAATCTTCTTTGCAAGGAAAACTCCTCATTCAGAGAGCAGTTACTTCTGCTGTGGTTCCTCAGCATGACCTCATTCATCATTTCATCTGCTCTGAGCCCGGTGCTGGGGAGGCACCAGTGACCTCCTTGCTCTGCTCTTGGGAGCAATTGTACCACCCTGGGAGCGAGGGGCAGGGCCGTGCTGAAGTGATGGCAACTTGCCGGAGAGAGCTTTAAAGAGTGCATGATGAGGCTGTTTCCACCCCCCTCCAAAGTTAATACGGAACAAAAGCCTCCCTTTCTGCTTAGGTGCTATTAGAAACAGTTGTCCAGGCTGTTTGTGGCTATGAAAGCGCACTCAGCACTTTCCACCAGGATCGCTGCTGGGATTCAGCCAGTTTCCAGATGGGGAAGGGACATTTCCATCTTCCTACAATGATCCTGGCAGCTTCTTGTGTATCTGGGGTTCATCTGTCCGCAGAGCTTTGGCCTCTGATGCTGGTGCTGCCTCTTGGTGGTGCCTGAGGAGCTGAGGATCATGCAGCACCTGCATCAAGGAGCACAGGAGCTTGTGGCACCATCCGAGGTTTAATCCTGGTGCCAGTTCCACTTGCAGGGGAGAACTGGCTGTAGATTCTGCAGGTCTGCACAGATGAATCAGTGCTTCCCAGTGTGTTCTGAGCTCTGTGGTGCTGACAGAGGCAGTGATTGTGTCCTCTTGGAACTGGAGTGAGACTGGCATTTTGGGAATGGGGTGACTCAAGCTGTGGGGCAGCAATCATTGAGGGCATCATGAGCAATCATTTACTCACTCAGCTGCACACAGTGTTCCCCTGTGCTCCCCTTTGCTGCATTGCAGTGCTCATGTTGATTGCTCTGTCTGCATCCTTTTGGCTGAGTTTATCAAAGGGCTGGTGGCTTTTTGTCGCTCAGGACGGAGGTTTAAAGGGCAGGTAGGCAGGGGATGCTGTGCCATGGAGGAGCTGCTATTCAAGAGCCAGGTTCTGGTGGTGGTAGAATGGATGATGAAATCCTTTAATAACTAAAAGGCTCCATTAAATGCAGCCTGTGACACCTGGATGAAGCTGTTATTATTTCTATAGAGAACCCCAGATTGCGTCTATCCCATGTCTCTCTAATACTTATGATTTCCTGAAATCTCCCCCCCTCCTTACTTTCTGAAGGAGCCTCGATGTCTGGATCAGCTTCAATGATTTTGCAAGCACTGGGGCACAGCAAAGAGGCGAAGGATTTAATCTGGAGAGCTGTCAGAACTGGCTGCCAGGAGAGCCCCATCCCTCCAATGCTGACCACTGTGTCCGGATGGGCCCAGCAGGCCAGTGTAACACAGACCTGTGCATGGCCAAGCACAGCTATGTCTGCGAGTACAAGCCAAAAGGTGAGCTCTGCTTCTCCCCTGCTGCCTGCTGACATGTGCCAAGAGAAAAGAGGGCTGCATGGAGGGGGTCAGCCAGAGCATCACCCGGAGAATTGGGACTGACAGCAACCGCAGTGTTCCCAGCAGAGGTTGGATAAACCTGGCTTAGCCCAAAGGAAGAATTTGGCCTATTCCAAACTTTGCCATCGATAGAAATAGAGAGGAGCAAAGCTGTGAGGCAGAGCTTTGGAAATGGCTTTTCTCCCTGAGCAGTCAGTGCTGCTGCCAGGGTTTGGTGCTGCCTTGGGTGGCTCTTGCTGTCCCTGTGTAGTTTGTGAGATGTTGGGGTCTTGTGAGTTAAAAGACTGCAGGGCGTTGGAGATCATCAGGTGAGCTTGAATGTGGTGTGTGCTGTGCAGGTTTG
Organism: Psittacus erithacus; assembly: GCA_009867235.2. Lineage (NCBI taxonomy): Eukaryota > Metazoa > Chordata > Aves > Psittaciformes > Psittacidae > Psittacus > Psittacus erithacus. Next base: position 32,352 of record WYDI02024049.1, on the reverse strand, counting down.
TGTTGTGCAGCCTCCCAGATGTCCCAAGTGGTGTGGGAAGTAAGAAAGAAGCAGAAAGGATATGAAATACTGGAGGTTTAGGTAAGAAGGAAAAGCCATCATTGGCCCTGGAAGGATGGACAGGATCAACTCGATGTGCTCAGATCCCAGAGCCAGACTTGGCTCTGAATGAGCCAGGGGTGTTTGCTGTTGCTGGAAACCAGCTCATCCTGGCCATGGAGCGCAGGGGGACAGGGAGGATGGGGACGGTCATCCTCAACACCTCGTGCTCAGAAATTGAAGCGAAATCGGGGGGTTGGAAGGGAGAAGTATTTGCAGAGTTCCGAGATGGCAAAATTGCTGAGTAGTGCAAATGCAAACGCTGCTTGCGTGGGATGAGAAAGAAACCAAAACACCTGGAAGAGGAAGAAGGAAACTGCAGGATTGCAGCATTCCTGAGCGCTCCAAGCCCTGCTACAGCTTGAGCAGGGTGGGGGGAACAGCTTCAGGCCTTGCTGAGTCTCGATGCTTTGCTCACACATTTCCTTTGTAAGCAGGAGTCCTCTTAAATGCCGAAAACTTCATTGTGGGAGCCCCTGTGTTTGACACGCACGAGGCAGTGAGGAACGTGAGCGAAGACGCACTCTCAGCTCCATGGCAAGCTCTGGAGGTGAGAAGGGTTTGCTCATCCTGCTGCTGCCCGGAGAGCCCAGGGAGATGCAGGAGGGTGAGCTGTGTTTGTGTTGCAGGTGATGGTGTTCCCTGAGCTGGCCTTCAGGCACGAGGGATATTTGGCTGCCCTGGAGTTTGTGACGCAGGAACTGCATCAACCTGTTCGAGTGAGGTTCCAGGTGCATAGACCGATAGATGGAGAAGGTGAGACATCTCCTCTCAATGTCTGGGGTATTGTGAGAGCCAACTTCATCAGGGCTATGTCACACTGAATGTATGTGGCCTTCTTGTGGCCCTATGTTTTCAAAGCAGAAGCTTTGAAGCCTTGAAGCCTCAGAGATTTGGTTCTGTTTCTTGAGATTTGGTCCTATTTCTTGAGAAGGCTTAAGTGCAAAACCTGCAGGTCTGGGTGAACAGCCAGAGGTTGCCTTGGAGAAGTGATTGTCCTGGAGAAGTGAACAGAGGGAGAAACCTGTCTCAGTGCATGAAGAAAATAGGAGTGTGAGGAACATGTGTTGAAGTGAATTGATCTTCCGAGCTGTACTTGAATGCTTTGGGAAGACATCACATGTCAAACGGGAATGTGTTCTAGTCCATCTGGCCCCACAGGTTAACAAGGAAGAACGTTTTCCTGGGCCTATTTCTTCCTGATGGATGAGATAATGTAATAAGCTTTTCATTCCTTGTGCATACAACAGCTCCATAGTCACAGTTTTGGCAGTTAACTTTGCAGCAGAATGTTTGCTGTAGCCATAGGGTTGGCGGGTTACAAAAGGATATTTTTTGACACTGAAGAGATACTTTTGACATGAAAACATTAACTTGAGAGAAGTTGCTTAATGTGTTTCAGTGTCAAAGCCAGCTCTGGGCTGGCTCTCTCTTGAGCACAGATCTCTTTCAGACTGCAAATTGCTGTATTCTCACTGGAAAAGAGACTTTGTTATTAATGGCCTTCGTGCCTTTGTGAAGGTTTCCAGTAAAACAGGGCACTGGTGGTGTGGAGCAACAGGATGTGTTGCAGTTGCAGCTTGTCCTAAGAGTGGAGCCAAGGCCTAAGTGGGAATTGGTGAATTTGGAGCAAGGAGAAGTGTTACTGGTCAGAATGGTGATCCTTGCTTTCCCTATCACTTCTTCCAGACTACCAGGAGGAAAGAAATGCCACAGAACCATTCCACACTGCTCAGGATGATGGGAACTGGACGCTGTTTGAATGTCCTCCTGGTTTCCAGTGGTGCCATTTGACTAATCTGTGCTCCTCATTGAACGACTGCTGCAACGAGACTCAGTGTGCCAATGGCTCTCTTGCCAGCACCCATCCCCCCCTTTCCCCTCTGCACAATGACAGCCAGCTCAGCTATGAACTCATCAAGGAATTCCTCTTTACAATCCCAGCCGGCTCTTCTTCCCAGTATCTGGTCAGTGTTTACTAGCTGTTGTAACCAGTGAGTAGGTGGGGCAGTTCTCTCCTGAGTGCTCTGGGTGAATAAAGAATTGTTCCCAAGTTGCGATGGAGGTACTGAAGTCCATTGAAATGAAATGACTTGCCCAGTGTCACGCATGCTGCCAACTGCAAGCCACGGGCTCCCTGTAGGAACCTGTTGCAATAGCACAGTTGCTCAAAAGCCCGTGCAGCCATTCCCATTGCACTTAAGCAGTGAAGATAGAGCAGAAAGCTGCCTTCTGTGCTGGCACATTTGCCTCAGAGGGGCCGGGGAGAGCAGAGTGGTGACATGTCTCCCCATGCTGTGGCTGGATCTGTGGCTTTTCAGTTGGTTTCCACTTGGCAGTAAATCCAGCTGCCTTGCACAGGCAGGAGTTGGGTGCTGAGTGCTCTGAACTTGAAGCATTAATCCTAAAGGGTCTCCTCTCTCTGCAGGTCACGTTCAGGAAAGAAAATATCTTTGTCAAGGCTGGGGATGTCTTCAGTCTCCAACACAGTGCAGGCTTGGGCTCACTCCTCCAGTGCCAACCGAGTACCACATCCCCTTACAGAACCAATGTCTTAAGCATGAACTCTTCAGACTGGGAGCTTGGCCTGGCTGATGGCTTCTTTGGTGCCTCCTGGATAAAAAACACAGTTTGCTCTCTCCGTGTACTCTATGCTGAGGAGCAACTGGTCTCAGTGATCAGCCCCCACAACACAGGCCTGGAGCATCCCGGTCGCTACACGGTCAGAGCCAATGTGGACAATGGGATCTTCAGCACCAACGTGTCCTGCAGTTTCTGGGTGACTTCCATGGTGTCAGGCCTGCGTGTCATCCACCCTGCTCCTCAAGGTGGCAAGGTCTACCTGCCATCCAACCACACCACCCTGCTCATCAAGCTCTCCTCAGGGGTGAACGCAACAGCGAGCTGGCTGGGAGACAACCGCACCTTCCCCTTCGAGGGGTCCTGCCCTGCAGCTCTTGCCCCGCTCACAGCAGAGTGTGCCCGGGAGAACAACGATACCTGGTTTGCTGTGGTCAGCCTGAGCGGCCTCAGGGAAGGGGTGAGCACGCACGTGCTCGTGGCAGAGAACACCGTGAGCACCCAGAACATCACTGTCACAGTGAAAGTGGAGGAGCCCATCCGCGGGCTGCGGGCCACCCCTGACCCTGAGAGCAGAGTCCTGCTAAACACACGAGTGGTGAGTGCTCACTGCTGTTGTTTTATCCCTCAGCAGTGGTTTTAGCCCTTGACGCTGCGGGGGTGTGTGGCTCATGAGGAGGCTGGGGCTCAGCTCCACACTGGTGGGGTGTAGCACTGCTTGCTGCTAAGCACTGCTCCCAGGCCATGCAGGCAGAGCTGCTGCAGACAGGGGCATGTGGCAGAAAGCACTGGTGCTTTCCAACAGGAGGTAGGTTGAATTCCCTCAGAGGTAAGTTCCTCCTGCAAGGGGGACACTGGCTTTCCAGTTCCATGGAAAACCAGAGGCATTCTGAAGGGCCAGCATTTAACTTCTGACTTGTCAAGGTAGTTACTCCTTTAGATTTGCTCTACTAAATCCTTACATCAGTTGGCTGAAGCTGTAAGAATGTTTCATCCATCCATCCAAGTCCTGGAGTTGCTCTGGTGTTTGCAGCCTGTTTTCCTCCAGTCCCCTGTCCCCAGAGCTACAGCCAAGCCCTCGGAACCTGAGCAGGAACTACCCATGGGTGTCTATGAAATGCTCTGCTCAAGCTCTGGCTGCTTATGGCAGAACGCTGTGCCTGCAATGCCTGTTGGTCTCACCCTTCCTGGCTACATGGTCTGCTCAAGAGGCACCGTAAGAGTAAGGAGGGAGCCTACCCTGTCCAGTGCAGGGCATTACAGACTTTGGGTCGTGGGCACGGGTCAGAGACTCAGCTCAGAGGTGTAGCTAAAACTGAGTTGTTTCTGCAAAGATATCAAAAGGGTTTTAGTCAGCAAGAGAGACCTGATCACAGGAGCAGAGCCCTAGGGAGAGGGACAGGCAGCATGGGGTCTGCTCTCTGCTCTGCTGTTGATTTATGGAGTCAGGGCCTGCATTTCTCTACCAGCAACAAAGGCACAGATGATCTGGCACCTCTGTGTCATGTTCTGAGCATCCTGTCTTGCAGTGTGTGATGCCTCCCAGCCTGGCCCTGCTCCCTCTCCAGTTCAGCTGGAGATCTCCCAGGAACCGCTGTGCATGCTGTTCTCTCGCACTAGTGTGAAATGTTCTCCTGCCTTTCAGAGCTACATCCCAGTGATGGAAGCTGGCTCAGATGTGACTTTCCGATGGACAGTAGATGATAAACCATCTTTCACTTTTTACAATATTGTCTTCAACGTTATCTACCAAAGCCCAGCTGTGTACAAGCTTTCGGTAAGCCAAGGCCTTTCCCATCATACCATTGCAATCCTGGGTTTCCATCTCATCCCACAAACTAAGCAGGAAAAGCAGCAGGGAGAGAAGGCAGAGTTGAGGTTTTCACTGTGCACTTAATGAGCTTGTTTGCTACTTCTCACTGAGCTGCTCTTGCACAGTGTCTTCCTGTTCTTCCATTACAGCTGACTTCCCTGCCTTCCTTGTCTTTGCTTTCTCCTCTTTGCTCCATGTGCTCCTTCTCTTCATGGAGTGTCTGTCCTTACTCATCCAGCAGGAATGAGGCAGGGAGCCCCACTGCAGGGTGCTGGCCACTGCTTTGGCAGGCAGGAGATGTGGATTCAGAACCAGGCAGAGGCAGGATGCAAACATGAGCCTTTCATAGGCAGGACAGAGCTTCTGCCACAAGCTCATTTGGTCTGTGTCCTGTTCTCTTTCTACTGGTGCAGACTGGAGCTTGGGTTTTGTCATGACCCCAGAAGAAGGATCGAGCAGAGAGGCTGGGCAGAGGGAGGTGTCTGTTATGGAACAGTATCTCTGGCCAGAACATCATTTTGTGTCATGCCTTGTTCTGCCATGCAGAGCCCTGGTCTGGCTCCAAGCTGCTTGGTCCCTTTGCAGGGTAACTGCTGGCTGCCTGCAGAGACCCAGCCCAGCTCGAGGGCATGCTGCCACTAACTTGCTTGGTGCAGCACACTGCTGAGCAGCACTAATTTGCTGGGTGAAGGCCTGTGCTGACACCCTGGATTGCTTCCACTTACAGAGCCAAGAGGGTGGCGTTAGTCTGAAGTCCACCGGCTTCAGTATAAGAGGCCCACAGAGCCTGGACACAAGCTTCTGTTATCTGTTGGGGTGGGAGGTCTCTGGTCAACTGGGTGTGAAGGATCCCTTCTGTCAGCAGCTCAGCTCTCCTGCAGCTGAGGAGGTGATAAGATGCTTCATCATTAGGTGCCATGTCAGTGATACAAGCCTCGATAATCTTGCAGATCCTGCTCTACTTCTGTCTTGTCTCTCCAGACTCTTGCCTCCCTTTCCCTTCACTGCCCAACTTTGGTCTCCCTCTCTGTGCCCACTGCCCTCGGGATTCTGGAGCTGCCCTTGGCTTGGTTTTAGGAGTCTCTCCCACCCCACTCTGTGCTTGGAGCCACTCATCTGCCACTGTCCTAAGGAAACTGAGTGGCTGTTGTCCCCTTGGTGCCAGCAAGTGCACCAAGGCTTTGTAGCTGGAGACAGTGTGGAGCAGGCAAAAGGGTAACTGGCATGCTCAGAGCCAGAAGGGTCTCGGAATGAGCAATTCCCTTTGTCCTCTTCCAGTCCTTCCTTGGACTGGCTTTAGTGGTGATGTGGTGGTTCCAGCAAGAGGTGGCTTCACCAGGTAGGTGACTTTCCAGTCTATGCTGCTTTCCAGTGCCCTTAAGGCTGCTCTTCTCTGACCTTAGCTGCTCGCCTGCCTGGTGGGACCCCCTCAACACAGTGAAGCCCCACTCTCAGGAGAGGGCAGCACAGCAAGGTGACCCCAGATGCATTCTTTGTCCCACTGTCCTCCCCAGCTCACCGCCTCCAACCACGTCAGTGACTTCACAGTCAATTACAATGTCACTGTGGAGATGATGAATAAGATGAAGAACCTGACTGTGCTGGGTGTCCTGCCGGTCCTGCCTCAGAACAGCACCGTGGAGCTTACAGCAAGAGTTCAGGTTGATTCAGCTGTGGATGCTATGTTCCTGTGAGTCCTTTGCAAGTTGCCCAAACTCAGGGTATCGCTGTGCACTCTTACCAGTCTTACCTTACTCTTTCTCTTCCCAGGGCCCGTTTCTCAGCTCCTGTCCAGTTAATTTGAAGTCCCTGCAAGTGTGGCTCAGTCACACTGGCTGGGACCTAGAGTTCAGGCTGAAATGCTTTTCTTTTAAAGGGGTGCAATGCTGCTTTAATACTGGGTTCCTCCTCTTCTTACCAGTGCTGTTCTGCTCTCACGGTGACAATTCTGCAGCTCCTGCTTTGATACTTGGCATTCTGCTTCCTATGTTTTCTCTGGAAACCCCAGCCCTGAGCCTGCAAGGCAGCCCTAGGCCAGGCCAGGGTTCCTCTGGGATTTCCTTGCTTCTCCTGTTGTGCAGTGTAACGTGGTTTGCATGTTTCTCCAGGTGGGATTTTGGAGATGGCATCCAGGAGACATACCTGTTCAAACCTCCCTACAACAAGTCTTTCCTTGTTCCTCATCCCAGTGTCCATGAGGTTGTACTTGAACACAATGTTTCACACGTCTACCAAGACCCAGGTATGCTCAGGATGGTTCGTGGGGGAAAGAAGGGGCTCAGGCATTTTTGGGCCAGAAGCTGTTGGGGAAAGAAGGGGCTCAGGTATTTTTGGGCCAGAAGCTGTTGCACAAGCATGTCCTCATGACTGGTCTTTCCCTGCTCTTTCCCAATACAGGAGAATATGCCCTGATGGTTCTCGTGTCAAACCAGTTTGAGAACCTCACCCACTTGACCCCAGTTCATGTCCACAGTTACCTGATTGATGTGAAGATGGAAGCAGAGGAGGATGTTCTAGTTGTGAGCCGTCCGGTCACCTTCAGGGCCAGCCCACTGCCATCTCCTTATGGTGTCCTGTACACCTGGGACTTCGGGGATGGGTCCTCACTGTTCACAGACAGCCAGTCCACAGTGACATACAGCTACCCCAGGAGAGGGGTGTACAACATCACCGTGACAGCCAACAACACCATAAGCAGCGTGGAGACAGTCGAGTGCTACCAAGTGTTTGAGGAGATAACGGGGCTTCAGGTTTCTGCGGATGAGGCAGCAGAGTTGGGAGCATCCGTGACCCTCAGCGCCTCGGTGCAGACAGGGGACAGCATCACCTGGATATTCGACATGGGGGATGGGACAGTGCTGAGGACTCAGGTGCCAGTGGTGGAACATGTGTACATAAAGGACATCAACTGCACGGTGAACGTGACTGCTGTGAATCCTGTGAACTCTGTCTCCCAGACCGTGCCCATTCGGATATTTGTCCTGGAAGTGCTCAAAATAGAGCCTACTTCTTGCATCCTGGAGCACCCGGATGTGCAGCTCACTGCCTACGTGACGGGCAATCCTGAGGAGTATGTCTTTGATTGGACTTTTGGAGATGGCTCCTCCAATGTGACTATCAGAGGGGACCCCGTGGTGATGCACAACTTCACCCGCAGCGGGACCTTCCCCCTCTCCCTGACTCTCTCAAGCAGCTTTAACAAGGCTCACTATTTCACCAGCGTCTGTGTGGAGCCAGAGATAGTCAATGTCACCCTTCTCCCTTCCAAGCAGTTTGTGAGGCTTGGTGAAGAGAGCAGCTTCCAGGTCAGTGCTGTGCCCCTGTACCAGTACCGCTACCGCTGGGATTTCGGGAACAATGAGTCCACTAGATCGAGTGGGACTGAGGTGACCTACACCTACAAGAACACAGGGGTCTTCCTGGTTACAGTGACTGTCTCCAACAACGTTTCTTTCAACAATGACACGGCCTTTGTGGAAGTCCAGGAGCCAGTTGGGGTAGCAAAGATTGAATATAACGGGACAAGTGTTTTGGAGCTGAACCAGATCTACCTATTCTCTGCCAGCATGAATGGAACCAAAGTGAGCTACTGCTGGGACTTTGGAGATGGCACTACCCACCCTGGGCAGATTGCTACCCACTCCTACAACACCACAGGCCATTACACTATTAGTGTGATGGGCAGGAATGAGGTGAGCTTTAATGAGACCACCGTGGAGGTCACAGTGAAACGACGGCTCCAGGGGCTCACCATCAATGCCAGCAGGACAGTGGTGCCACTAAATGGCTCAGTGAGTTTTGTGGCCACGCTCGTAGCCGGCACTGCAATCCGCTACTCGTGGATCCTGTGTGATCGCTGCACTCCCATCCAGGGCTCCTCCACCATTTCCTACACGTTCCGGTCCGTGGGCACGTTCAATGTCATTGTGACAGCAGAGAACAAGATCAGTTCATTGCAGGACAGCATCTATGTCTATGTCCTGGAGCAGATTGAAGGCTTGCAGGTGGTTAGCAATGACCTGGTGGAGGACATGTATTTCCCAACTAACAGAACACTCCATTTGCAGGCAGTGGTGAGAGAGGGAACCAACATCTCTTACAGCTGGGTGGCCCAAAGGGATGGCACTGCTGTGCAGACCTTTGCTGGGAAAACCTTCTCCTTGAGCATCCTAGAAGCTGGAAACTACATTGTCTATCTGAAAGCCACCAACATGCTGGGATGTGCAACTGCTAACAGGACACTGGAGTTCATTGAAAGCATTGGTCTTCTAAAGCCTTATGCCTTCCCCAACCCAGTGGCTATTAATGCTTCTGTCAACATAAGTACCACCATAACCAGTGGCACTGGCATCACATATGTTTGGTACCTAGAGGATGGCTTCTCTCCTGTTACCCCTGAACCCTTTATTATACACTCCTTCCAAAGCCCTGGAATGATAGAGGTTGTTGTTGGAGCAGAAAACAAGCTGAATTCAACCAATGTAACAGTTTATATCTGTGTAGAGGAGGTCATAGAGGGGCTGAGCATAGGCACTGCAGAACTGGACTGCAGATATGTCTCATCAGGCTCCACGGTGGTCTTTGAGGGGGAGCTGCAGAAAGGGACTGAAGTGACCTGGCTCTGGGAGGTACCAAATGGCACCTTGAGTGGCCAGTCTGTGGCTGTCACGTTCCCCACAGCAGGGTTTTATACCGTCTATCTGAATGCATCCAACGATGTGAGCTGGGCTCTGGCCAGCAGGAATATCTCAGTGCTGGACAGGATCCAAGGACTGGAAATCCTCGCCAGCAAGAAGGTGGTAGAGCCAGGGGAACAGGTCACCTTTGTGATCAGGATGTCGTCAGGTACCTCAGTGAGTTACTTGGTGAGCATAAGTGGGGACTACTCCGTGGTGCTCAACGGGTCCAAGTACACTCATGAGTTCACCAAGAGCGGCGATTACTTGGTGACGGTGACGGTGCAGAACCAGATCAGCATCGCACATGCCCAGGTGCTCATCTCTGTCCTGGAGGCCATCCGTGATGTCAGGCTCCTCAACTGCTGTGAGCAAGGCATAGCCACAGGCACGGAGAAGAGCTTCAGTGCCCAGGTGGGCAGTGGCTCCCGCGTGTCCTTCTCCTGGCAGTTCTCCCTGTGGAAGGAGCAAGGTCGATCCATGGTCACTATGGCAGGAGAAAGAGTTTCCTACACTCCAGAAGCTGCAGGGCTGCTCAAGATTCACCTCAGTGCCTTCAATGACTTGGGAGGTATCAATGTCACCAGAACCATCCAGGTCCAAGACCCAATAGTCCAAGTCTTCCTCACTGCCTCCAATGCCTTTGTCAACAGGACAGCACTGTTTGAAGCAATAGTGGTGCCCAGCAGCAGGAGTGTTGAGTTCTTGTGGACCTTTGGGGATGGCTCTTCCACTCAAATAACCAGGGTTGCAGTGGCCAACTATTCTTACATGAGCCCTGGGGATTACCTGGTGGAGGTGAATGCCACCAATCTCATCAGCTTCTTCATAGCCCAGGTCACTGTCACTGTCAGGGTGCTGGAGTGTGAGGAGCCAGAGGTGGAGTTGGCCTTGCCTCCCCAAGTCATCATGAAGAGGTCCCAGAGGAACTACCTGGAGGCACAGATTGACCTCCGTGGATGCATCAAGTACCAGACAGAGCACCTATGGGAGATCTACAAAGCACCCAGCTGCATGAACCTGGACGACTCCAGCAGGATCCATCTGCCAAACGTTGATGTGAACAGGCCCCAGCTCGTAATACCAAAGCTTGCCCTGCAAGTTGGGAACTATTGCTTCATCTTTATTGTCTCCTTTGGAGATACCCCACTGTCCAAAAGCATCTTTGCCAATGTCACTGTGATACCAAGTAAGCTGGTCCCAATCATTGATGGAGGGTCATACCGTGTATGGTCCAACACTCAGGACTTAATCTTGGATGGGGAGAAGTCCTATGACCCGAACTTGGATGATGGGGAACAGACCCCGTTGTTATACGATTGGTCTTGTGCCTACTCCTCCAAGGTAAGAGCAGTTTTGCACAGCCAGAGAGGGTGGTCATTTGTGAGCTACAACTGCGCATCAGCTGCTCTATGAGCATGGGTCTGAGTTGAAATGGTGTTGAGAGAGGCTTTGTGAGCATCTTGAGTAAAGCTGCTCCAGAAGGAGGGTTGCAAAAGTTTCCCAATTCTCAGCTCAGGATGACGGTACCAGAATTGCTGTGAGAAGCAGTGGAGAGCATCCTGCTGCAGTCCAGTGCTGGCCTTATACTTGGCCTCTGGTTCACGGTTTCAGTGCAGCTGCTTCCATGACCTGAAGGAATTCAGGAGCTGCTGGTTGCAGCCCAGGGGATGAGGGCTCTGGTTCCTCTCCCATTAACAGTTAAATGTCTCTAATTTCAGCAGTTAGACTTTGGAGGAGTCAAGTGATCACAAGTTGTGGCTGCTGTGATCACAAGCAGGTCACTGTCCCCATGGTCTGACCCCACTGTGGTAGAAGGACAAGGCAGAACTGTCCTTCATATTCTTATCCAAATTCTTAGAAGGAGCATTTACGATTGAAAGTGGGATTCTTTTGCCTGTAAAAAGTCATTGTTTTCTATCTTGACCTCAGAATGGATGGGGAGTGTGTGTGGGTTAGACTTTGAGTTCAATGTGAGCTTCTTGTGTTGATTGGGAATATTTATAAGCTATTTAATGATGAATTAACTGCTGTAAAATAAGAATGTGAAGCTCAGGTGAAATACAGTACTGCTACCTAACCTGAGCAATAGGATACTGTGCTTTGTTGTCCACACACTACCCCGTTCCTCCCACCCCGGTGGTGGCATTGCACAGTAAGATCCGTAACCATGCCGTTGTGTGGACCTGCATGTTTTGGCTATGGACTAACCTGCTGGTCACCCGTACCAAGGAGGGTTTGAAAGTTCTTTTCTCCTTGCAAGCAGAGCTCGGCTGCAGGGTGCTCTCTGAATTTCAGTGCCAAGGAAGGAATTGTCACAATTTCCAAAGCTGTATTAGAAGCAGATGTGGAGTACACGTTCGACCTCACCGTCAGGAAGGAGGGGATGAGCCCCGAGGCAACGAATCAAACCGTACGTACCCCAGACAACTGTCCCTGCCTGTCCTTGTGTGCCTGTTGCTGGCCACAGGAGCTGGGAGTCCATGGCCCTTTTCTTAGGGAAGTTTCTAGAGGAGAGTGCTGCTGGCTTGGGACTGTGTCCAGCCACAACTGACTCCCTGGCCTGCATCCCCATCCCCATCCAAGAGCCAGCAGCACCACTTAAACTGGGGGTGTGGAAGCTGCTGCTGCCTCCTGCAACCCCCAGCACCTGGGAGCAGGTTTTAGAGCATCACAGGGGCTCCATAAATGATCTCACCCAGGTCACTGGCAGGAACAGACGTTGATGTTTCTGTGATACATTCATCTTACGCTGCCTTGCGCAGCACTTTTTGCTCATCCTGCCAAGTCCTTTTAGTTTCTTCCTTCCTTTAGACCTTGTGTCAGCCTCTCTCTGTGCAGAGGGTGCATTAAGGACCAGTCCTGAATGGTCCCTGGGACCAAGAGTCTGTGGCCACAGATCTGCTGTAGGAGGACAGTGAAGGAGCCTGTGGTCAGTAGCTCTTCTGCGTGCAGCCCTGGGCTCTTCCCATGCCACAGCACCGGGCTTTTCCCTGATTTTTGTTCAGTGAGAGCTTCCTAAGAGCTGCTGCTTCATTTTACCTTGTGCAGCTCCTCCCTTCTCTCATTTTGACTTTGTTTAAGGGAGGATATTTGGAAGTGCATGTTGTTTGTGTGGGATTAAGCCTGCTGCTGAACGCATCTGCAGCCCGGCAGCAGTTATGGTTTATGTCAGAAACATTCATCGTGGTGTGTTTGGCAGTTGGAGCTGTAGTTAGGCTAGAAGTGGAAACTCTTACTGCCTGGGTTTTCAACCAGGGCCGAAGGATGAAAAGGGAGAAAAAACCGGGAATTGATAGTCTGTCAAGGACATTCTGTACTATCTGCTTTCCATGCAGGAGCGCAAAACAACCAGGCCAGTGTCGCAGGAAGTTTGCAAATCCTGTAGGAATGAATGGAGCTTCACTGTGCTCCAGCGCAGGGCTTGGGAATAGTTACCCTGTTTTAAAAGCATGCCATGCTAAACAATGTCTTCATTGCTGTTTGTCTTTGAATGCAGCAGATTCATTATGCCAGGGCAGAGGGCTCGGTCCAGTGCTGGACAATCCCTTTTCCTGGGGGAATAAGGGAATCTAGACAAAGTGCAGGGGTCAGAGCCCAATAGCCATTGTGTCTGACCCACCAGTGCTTCTAAAGCTCCCCCGCGTGCTTTGCCAGGGAGGTGTGTGGACATCTTGAGATGATGCAGCTTAGAGCTGAGCTAAAAGCCTGGAATGACATGGTGCTCTCTGGAAAAGGTTCTTCCAGGCTGCAGGGCCAAATGCCTTGGATGTGCAGTGGGAGCTGTTTTCTGCCTATTTTGATCATCGTTCCTGTCTCTCAGGGATATGGGTAGTGTCAGAAATGATGAATGAGAGCCCAAGGGTTGGGCTCTGAAACATGGCAAGTGGTTCTAGTGCAAGTTGTGTGGATGGGAGCAGGGATGGAGACAGCAGGACCGTGCTGCTGTGCACAGGGCAGCACATCCTCACTCAGCTCTGGCTCACCCTGAGCCCTCTGTTACTCTGGACCATAAACACTTCCCATTTATCAACCTTTTGAGTTGAGGACAGGACCCACAGCCCCGGGTCCACAGCTGCAGAGGCAGGTCCAAGAGTTGAGCCCGCAGAAGACAAAGCAGAGCTGCGATCACATCCCAGGGCAGGTGCTCACCAGATGTTTGGTCTGTGCTGTGCTGGAGGCTTTCCCTGTTATGCTGCTCCTCTTTCCCAGACTCTAACCTGGATCCCATTTGTCCTGAGCTGTCCTGTAAAGTAAAGGGCTTTGGTTAGCATCATCCCCACTGGCACCTCGAGCAGGACCTGTGCTGGGAATTCAGGAGAGGGCTCCAAAGGGGCTTTTTAGAAGTGATTTATGATGTTAAAAAGAGCAAATAAAGTAAGTCCAGAACTACCTAGATTATGTAGTAGATCCAGAATCACCATCAGGCTGATGCAGAGCGATTCCTCCTTGCAGAACCAGGTGCTGGGATGTCTACGTGCCTGTTAGAGGTCTGTATCTTTGTCTCAGATCTCTGATGGAGCCTTTTGCTTTCCCAGGTATTCATCAAGAGAGGGGGAGTCCCTATTGTGTCCCTGGAGTGTGTTTCCTGCAAGGCTCAGTCTGTCTATGAAGTTAGCAAGAGCTCCTACGTCTACCTGGAGGGGACCTGCCAGAACTGTCACAATGACTCCAAGCTTGGGGTAAAGTCATTAGCAATGCTGGTCTTTGCTTCAGTGTGGTGGACTTTAGGGATAGGGGGAGAGTCAAGGAGGAGAGGATGGAAAGAGCTGGGTGAGAAATACAGTCCTGGATCTAAACTGCCACAGAGAGAAGGAGGAGAAACAATCTCTGACCATAGATGCAGCGGCTGGATCAGGCTGAGGAATGAAGACTGACTGGTACCAGTCTCTTCATCACAGCCCCTGGAACTGGCTGCAGGACTGGCCTGTAGGGTTGGAGGTTTAAAGCACAGAGCTTGCCTGCTGTGACATGGGGCTCCTGCATGGTGTACCCTGTCTCAGCAGCATTGAGGAGGCCGGGAGAGCCTGTGGAGCACATTCCCCATGTCCTATAGCCATTGGACCCCTGTGAGATGCCCAGAGCTTTCCTTCACCCTAGGTTGTGCCTGCAGGCTGCAGGGTGGCCTATCAGTCCTCCATCAGTGGCTCCTCCTACCCAAAGGCTTTTTTCAAGCCAAGCCCATGGGCAACCATCCCTTCCCACGCTAAAGTACAGTTTTTCCCAGAATAAGTCTGCAAAGTGTTTTCTTCTCCTACTGCCTGGCATCTTTCCCATTATTCTGGTGTCTCAAGCAAAGGTTGTTCAGTCTCTTCTGATCCTGGCAAGCCCCTTGTGCCCTCCTGGAATTACCCATTCCACTGCACAGCATCTCTGCAGCCTGTTGAACAAGGCAGGTCTCAGAAGGGGAATTCCTGTTGTGAGAGTTAATCCGTAGTGCTCTCAGCATGTCCTTGGGTGGCATTTTCTGGTGGGCTATCTCACTGTTCCTCTTGTTATCGCAATTGTACGTTTGTGCTATTAACAGCAACCACCCAGGACACGTTCAGCTTCAGGCACAGAAAACGTGGGGTCCCGTGGAGACTCCACCAGTGCTTCATTTATTTCCTGTGGTTTGTATTCACTGTTATGAAATCCTCTTGTCGGAGGGTGATGTAATCCCAGAGACTAAAGGAGATCTCACAGTGGAAATATTCCCACCAGACATTTGGGAAAGGCTCCAGTTCTTGTTGCTGTAGCGCACAAGACTAAAAGCTTGAATTATCAACTGCAAATTTGGCAGATGCTCCCACTGGAAATCTGTTACTTTTTATAAGAGACTCAAATCTGAAACCGTTTTAAGGACATAAGTTCAGATTGAAACAAAACCTCTCCTGTCTCTCCCCTCTGCATCCTTACAGCGATGGGCAGCACACAGCTTTAAAAACAAGTCCCTTATCCTGGACAAAAGGACAACTTCCACTGGTGACACAGGAATGAACCTGGTCCTGAGGCAAGGGGCGCTGAAGGATGGGGAGGGATATACCTTCACCCTTCACATCACTGACCTCACAACGGGGGAGGAAGGGTTTGCCTCCATCGACCTGCTCCCAAATCAGCCTCCGGTCGGAGGATCCTGCCGGCTGTCTCCCAAGGGACCCCTCAAGGCGCTGATGGCAAAGGTGCACTTTGAGTGTGCAGGTGAGAGCATACAGCCCGCAGTACCTGCCAGCCCTGCTTCCCATTCTGATCCCCAAAGCTTGGCCACAAGCAGCTTTGTGTGCCCAAATCATGGAGTTCCAAAACTCATGGTAGCAGCCAGGTACTTCCTTTGCTCCTAGTTCATGTAGTTGAATGGTGCTATCCAGGCCAGGACAGTACTTGCAGGAGAAACTGGTGTTTCAGTGCAGGAAAAAGAAGATAGGTGCCTGAAACTGAGCCACACATATGTGGGAAGAGTCAAAAGCCAAAGCACTGAGGCCTCCTCTGCCATGTGGGCTGGATGTTCCCATTGGCATCCCTTCTCAACCAGCTGCAGAGACAGCATCAATGAGTCCAGCTTTGGAAAAGTGGCCTGGCTGACATCCTGTAGCCTTGGGCCAAGGAATAAGAGCCTCTGAAAAGCAGATTGCCCCAAATGATTAGTGTCAGAGATTAATGCTGTCTGTGCAGGAATGCTGGGAAGCCACGCTGCAGAGGCGGTCAATTCTGCTGGGGCTGGGGGGGTGCTGCTCACCAAAGCCTGGCTTAAGCTGGGGGAGAAGAAGAGGATTCAGCATGATAAGGTTGTGACTTTGGTATGTTTTGAGCTGCGCAAGATAATGATGAAATCAGTGTCTCTTTGGAGTGGTGGGAATTGGAGCTCTTAGTGGTTGTTTTTAAGCTGAAGTGAAACATGCAGGATATAGACCTGCTGGTCTATGTCCACCTTCACTGGTGCTCACTGGCAACATGCCTTGAATTTCACAGCTGCCCACCTCCCACGGGACTCCCCAGAATTCCGGGGAGCTCCAAGGAAACCTGCGTGCAGGTTTTATCCTTGACTCAGTTGTTCCTGAGATGCTAAAGTGCCTGAGGGCTGCGCTGAGCCTCTGCCTAATGCCAAGCTTTGCGGGGCTTGTACAGGAGCTCTTTGCCCTTGGGTCAGTGCCATTCCGAGTCTCAGCAGAGTTATTCCCGTTTCATTTTGATCACAAACTGTTCATAAATCCCTTTAAACATGGCAGCCCAAACCCCTGAACATCAGAAACCTTCAGAAGGTCAGAGCTTTGCATTGCAAGCCCTGAAGATACCTCTGCCTGGTGGAGTCCTCAGGCTCTCCTCACTGTGGGGACAGTCTGTCCCTGTGTCAGAGCAGGGACCCCTTACTAGGGACAGCTGAAGCTGTGATGGTTTCCTTGCCCCTCTCAGAGCCCACGTCTGGGTTTGTTTTGCAGGCTGGCGGGACACTGAGGATGCAGAGGGACCACTGGTGTACATCCTCATGGCATCTCGGCACCGGGCCGGGCACTACCACGAGTTCTGTGTGTACAAGGGCAGCCGTGCCGAGCACAGTGCCTTCCTGCCCCCTGGCTTCCATGAGAGTGGCTTCATGGTGTCCGTGTCTGTCCTTGTCCAGGACCAGCTGGGAGCGACCGTGGTGGCCATCAACCGGTAAGAGCCACCACTCAGAGGCTGGGCTCATGTGGCAGCTCCGGGCTCCTGAATCACAGTCATGGCTTGGCCACTGGGTCCCTGTCCTGAAGGGCTCAGCAGATCCTGGGTGAAGCAGGAAGATGAGGGGAGACTCAGCAGTGAGAATTCCAGCCCTTGTGGGGACACAATGGGAGACTTCCCCATACGTTGCTGCTTTCCTGACCATAATTCCCTGGTGACCCTTTGCTTTGAAGGCAGTGTCACTTTCCCAGATCTCTATGCTCTGTACTCCACCAACTCCTCTGTATCAGGAGCCCTTGAAAGAGAGTTGGCAGCACCAAGCTGTGGTCCCATCCTCTCAGGCTGGAGCCAATGGTCCTGCAGTGCCTGCAGGAGGAGGATCTGTGTCCTATTTGTTCCTTAGACCCCAAAAGCAGTGCAGCTTCTCCCAGCTAAAGGGCAGATTCTGCCCCCTTCTCCAGCCCTGTTTGGTTTGCCCTTAACCCAAATGCCTCTTTCCCTTGGCAGCTCCATGGAAATCGGCTTACCTGAGGGCTTCCCCAGCCTCTCCCACTGGCTCTACAATCAAACTGACACCGTGCTCCAGGGCTTAGTGAAACAAGGGGACCCTCAGCAGGTCATTGAGTACTCTCTGGCCCTCATCACCATCTTAAATGAGGTAAAGCAGCACTTTCTGCCCAAGAGAGGCCTCCAGACAGCCTTGCAATCACCAGTGATGTTCTTTGACCAGATTTCGTGCAGTAATGCAGGGAAATGACTAAGGCTACAGCTTTTCATGTAAACCAGTGTATGTGCATGCTGGGAGCTGGGCTGGACCTGTGTACATGCATCAGAAACAGAAACAAGCTACAGACACACCATGACCAGGGAAAGCAGAGAGGCTGCAACGTAAAACAGGGGTACTAGAGAAGGCAGTGGCCTGGGTGTTTCCCATGCACCCTGCTTTCAGCCCTCATATTCAGATACATTTTTTTCCTCTTTAATGTCAAACTCAAGCCTAAACACTGGATTTAGAAGTGGAAATCAGCCCAAATCCCCCACCTCCTTCACACCTCCCCTGAGCCACCCACTGCACTCTAACTCAGCAGCTCCTGTAGCTCCTTAGGTGGTGCTGTGGGTGCTAAGGAGCCCTTCTTGTTCTGACTGCTGAGCTGGTGCAGCTAGAAAGACCTTCTGCCTGCACTCAAAGCTCTTAATCCTCCTGGCAGCATTCACTTTCCCTCCTACCTAAAGCAGGGCTCATGTGCAGGGCAGGAATTTCAATGTATGCTCACGTTTTCCTGCCCAGTAAGAAGAGCCTGCAGGGAAACACCAGGCAGGGGTGATCCCCTGAGTTGAGCTGGGTACAGACTGCACAGTGATGTACTACTCAGCTGTCAAGTGCCAGGCTGTTAAGATAATTGCTTGGAGAGCACAAGTGAAATTAAGGAAGTTCTACTGAAAACCCAACTCATTAGATCACCTCTGGGAGGAGCAGAGCAGGGAGATGCAGAGTGCAGGGAAGAGGAGATGTAAGCACAGCTCAGCATCAGCTGAAACAACCTGACACATGTCCTCACTCTACTTGCTTTGTCCCCTCCAGTATGAGCGATCCATGCTTCTGGAACCTGAGACTGGGAATGAATTTGAACTCCGGACCTGGACTCGCAACAACATCACAGAGACCCTGAACTCACTGAATGTGAACACAGTTGATGATATCCAGCAGATCTCAGCTGCCCTGGCACAGTGCACGGTATGTTCCCCATCACCACCTCCAGCCTCTGCTCTTCCAGGGGCTGTTTGCATGCTTCTCAGTTCTTGTGCTTCCCTGCTTCTCTCCCATGCACACACCACACAGAGGACAGCACACACATTGCATTGGTGATGTCCTGCGTGCTGTCAGCTCTGCCTCTTTCCATGCCACCAATCTAGCAGGCTTTGGTAAGATCTCGTATTCATGTGCTGGAGGACAGCACCTAAGGACACTGTGCTTCTCTGGTACCAGTCCTGGAGTGGCAGCTTGCTAGCAGGTAGGTTCCTTCACCTGCAGATGGAGGCTGTAGAAGAGGCCCTGGAACACTGGAGAAGCAGTGGAGTAAGTTGCTGGGGGAGCCACAGAATCTCTGAGGACAGGCTGGACTCCCATTGGGATTAACACAAATCATGCAGGACCTGCCTTGAGCCAGGGGACAGGGCCAAGGGCTGATGTTCCTTCCAGCCCTGTTTTTACCGTATGAGATTAGAAGCGCTGCTCTGCTCCACGGCTGACTGGAAGCGCTGTGTTCCCCAGCCAGCTCGCAGCTTCAGCTCCCCGGTGCTGAGGCTGCTGCCTGGTGGATTTAGGAGTGGCTTTCAGTGTTTTGTCAGATGGGCAAAGGGAAGAGAGCCCAGTTATATAATAGGCTGGGGTCTGGTGCTCAGCCAGGCCGCTCTGGCATGCTCTTCCTCTCAAATCTTTGCTTTCAGGGCTGGAGTTGGGCACCCTTGGGCTTGGCTGCGCTTTGTCTCCCCAGCCAGGTCAGCAACCTCACCCAGCAGCAGGCTGTCAGTGAAGTGATGGACAGACTACTGCATCCCACCCACAGAGTCCCTGTTCTGCTGCTCCTTTCTCTGCTTCAAAGGCTGTAAAGCTCAAAATCACTTCTCTCTGTTCGCCTTTGTTCAGGGATTTGGGGTTCAGCACATCCCATTCCCATGCGGCATTGGTTCGTGTCCATCTCTCCTACGTGCTCTTGCCTTGCGACTTGATCTCGCTGTGGAAGCTCAGGTCTAGAAATGGAGGGTTTGTTCCATGAGAAAGCTGATGTTCCAGGGTTAGTTTGTGCTTGGGATTGGGATGAAAAGCTTAGAAAAACAGTAAGCTAGAATTTCCCAAGTGGCTGAGCCTGCTGTGGGGTTCACACCTGTCCTGTAGCAGTGTCAGTCAGTGCTGATATTCATTTGGTTTTACCCACAGGGGAGAGGATAAACCAGGATGAATTTATCCTGGAAGGGAAAAGAAGAATCTCAGCCTTAGTCAGTTCTTCTTCCTAAGCAGTAGCTCCTCTTGGGTGGTTCCTCCCCATAACCTTTCTCTTCGCCACCTCTTTGATACCTGACCATGTCTGGAGAGCTCCAATTTAAACAGCGTGTGCTCGCTTCCCATAGCTTACAAATAAAAGCAGAAAAGGGGCAATTTTAGACCTGCAGATGCTGTTTTGATTCTCCACCAAAACATATGGTGAATCACGTCTGAATCCTATGATGATTAAAAGAGAAAAAGATGAATAAGAGCAAGGAACGGGGTTATGGTAACAGCTTCCATGTGTTGCCTCAGTCCCTCCCATCCAGGCCTTGAGAGTGCTGGGAGCTCCAGGCCATGGCTAGAACATTCTGTTTCTTGGACACATCTGGGAGCAGAGGGAGGGACATCCATCACGCCTCAGTGGCAGGATCCCTCCCACAGCCTTCAGGAGTACTTGGACACTGGAATGGATTCAGTGAGGGCTAAATCTTAGATTCCACTGAAGATAGCGGAGTGAATGGAGGGATCCCATCCAGCTCTTTCAGGTTGATTTCTGTAGAAATAGTGTGTGGCTCCAGAGGGGTGCTCATGAGATGCAACAGCAGGGGATGTGCTTGGTCCTTACAAGTCAACTCCAGGGAACATGAATATGCTGCCCTTTATTGCTCTTTCCAACCCTAATGCATCCTCCATCAGACTCCCACACGCCTGCCTGGAATGTGAGGGGAAACGGTTGGAAGAGCCTTGGAGACACCACCAACTTCTTGACATCGTCTCTCAGTGTGAGCAGAGCAGCCATGGCCTCTGCAATCAGCTCCCTGGGGCCAGAGAGAGACTTTCAGTATGCAAATGGTGTTTGAACAAACATGCTCAAGTCTTTGCAGGTCTGAGGAGCTGAACTTGACTTCATCCTTCTATGGGGATGTTCCCACTGCCTCAAACTATGTTTCCCTTTGCAGGTGGTGAGCAAGGAACTGGTTTGCAAGTCCTGCCTGACAAGGACCTTGAACAAGCTGGAGACCATGATGACCATCCTGCAAGGGGAAACGACCCAGGGCACCGTGACACCAACTGGCATCGCAGACAACATCCTCAACATCACAGGTCAGTTCTGTACCACTGGGGTTTGGCCTCTTCATGCTCAGTACTTTCTTCTCCCTGCACTTTTCCCAGGGTTGTCTTGGCTCGGGCAGCCATCCCTGCGGATACTTAAATACAACAGTTGTTAATAAACTCACTGGTACTCCAGGGAATTCTCTTTTTAGTAAACAATGAGTAAGAGCTATGGCTTCCAGATGCTTGCCTTCCCGATTGCAGTCTGAGGGTGCCAAACTTCACCGGGGCACCCATGAGCACTGTGTGGGAATTCCCACCTGCTTACCCTGGGAGGAAGCGGATACCTTCTTTGCACTCCTTATAATGGGGTTCTGAGTGTTCTCCATAGTACAGAAACTTAGTGACATATGTTTGCTTTATCCATTCCTTCCCTCTTTCCCAATCTGCTGTTGTATTGCTATGCAGGAGGGAAATAAAGCCTGTTGTCATTAGTATTCACCACCAAACTCTGCACATTAGCTGAGAGACTGCAGGAATTGCTGACAGCTCTATTTTTAGCTATGGGCTACTGAATACTTCAGTGCAGAAAGTCATGTGCACAGCGTAGAGTTACAGTGAGAAGACAGTGAGGAAACACTTGTCTGTTTTGGGAAGGTGTCAGATCCTATCTAGACTCTAACACTTATGTAGGCTATTTACCACTTCCTCTGCCCCTTTATTTCTCTCCTGCAGGTGACCTGATTCACCTTGTCAACACGGTTTCACAAGAGTCCAAGCCCCAGGAGCTGCTTGCTGATGCCCACAATTTGCTGCTAGCTCCCAAAGCCTACAACCTGTCTTCCAGCCTGATGCGCATCCTCATGAAGTCTCGAGTGCTGAATGAAGAGCCCCTGGAGCTGGTGGGAGGAGAAATAAAGGCCACAGGCAAGAGGTCTGATCCCTTTAACTTGCTTTGCTACGAGAACACACCAAACTGCCAGTTCTCCATCCCCCAGGCATTCAACACCACCCTTTCCAACCTGACGGATGTCATCCAAGTCATGTTCCAAGTGGACTCCAATCCTTTCCCTTTTGGTTACATCAACAACTACACCGTGTCCACAAAGGTGGCCTCCATGGAGTTTCAGACACACAACGGGGTGCAGATCCCCATTGGGAGCCTGGACTCGGAAAAAGCCATCACTGTAATGGTGTCAAACAACACAGATGCTCACAACCTCTCTGCTGGCACTGAAGTCATCGAGGCAAGAACATCCGTGAACCTCATTGTGGTTATGGAGAGCAACAACAGAGAAGCAGGACTGCACTTCCAGCTCACCTACAGAGTCCTCAATGGTAGAGCAGACAGATTCACCTCTTTATGCGCTTTGCTATTCCCATGGAGAGGAGGGCTGGGTGTTGCAGTCAAGAGAGAGCTGCTGTGGGAGATGTCAGGTGTAGCCAGCAAGTTCTACACTGCATGGCTGAAGCTGTGGCTGTCACAGGCATTATCCAGTCCCCAGTGTAATCCTCGCTTGCAGATTCTGGGCACTGAGAGGCCTTTTGCTTCTCCCAGCCATTCTCTTGGGCCACATTAGCACTGGAGGGAGCTTCTCTCGTCCCTCCTTGGTCAGATACAGTGGTGCCCAGAGTCTCCTTTGCACCCAGACTGAGAGAATGCAATCCAGAAAAGCATCTCTCCCAACTTCCTGCATTCCTGATACTTTTCCCTAAACACCCACTGCTGGCAGCAGGCTTGTGGCCAAGTTCTCCCTGGTGTTCATAAAATACTTCGTGTTTTCCCTCCTCCCCAGATCACTACATTGCAAGTGAGCCTGAGCCCTTCATCATGGCTTATCTGCATCATGAACCAGAGCCCAATGAGCACAACTGCACTGCTTCAAAGAAAATCAGCCTGGATGCCCTGGCTGGGAATGACCACAAGCTCTACACCTTCTTCACCTCTCCCAGGTAAGAGAAACCTGCCTTATAATCTGTCACCCACAGGCTGTCCCATGGATGAGCGTGAGGGATGCTCAGGGCCTTACCATGGTTTATACCAGGCTGCTTTGCAGGACTGGTGCTGCTGTAGCTATCACAGTGCTCCTCTGTCCTTGCAGCTCTCCTGGGTAGGGAGCTGCAAGCTGCCCTTCCCACACCCCAGCATAGGCACCTCTTCTACCCTGGCATTCCCTCTTGCCCAGACATCTTCTGCTGCTGGTGCGAAAGCAGCTCAGTGCTCTGTGATTTGCCATTCAGATCCCATTTTTAGGGGTTCCCTGAAAGGATTCCCCTTTTTAGAGCTGTAAATATCATTCCCTGTATCATGACCCTCACCCAGGGCCTCTTCTGGTAATGAGTGCCCCACTGCCCTTTTCTCTGCAGGTTCTTTATGGGCTCCCATCCCTGCTGCTTGGCTCAAAGAGCACTGCTGTTGTGCTGTTGGGTTTTGGAGCAAAGCTCTTCTTTTAATCAGAGCAGTCTTTATAACTTCAGTTGCTGCCTTGGCCAGGAGCATGTGTGTTCATGCCTTGTGTTACTTCCAAGCCATTCCTAGGCATTATCTGAGAAGAAAAGATAGGCAGCTTGGGAATAGGTGGGGCGAGAGTGGAGCCACTGTTGTGTAAGTTGCTGCAGCTTCCATGGCTTTTGGTAACAGGATGCTCAAAGAGGGATTAATCGTCCCGATAAGTGAATGTGCTCCCAGCCAAGAATCCAGAGCTGCTGTGGAAGTGTCTGTGGATCAGGGGGACATAGGGAAGGGTGGGTGGGAGGCCTGTGCAAGGCTGCCAGCACAAAGAAGAAGATGTGCAATATAGTGCTCCAGATAGTGAAATAGTACAAAGATAAAGAAGAATTCAAGTGGTCTGTGGAACCCCAGAGTTTCTGTACAACCAAAGGTGTAAATTACACCACCACGTTCACTGGGCTTTTTCTTCTCATTGTGTGCTTCCTCATCCCTGCAGCAGCATGTTTTCATGGGCACACATCCATTAGAACAGGGTTGGTGTCCCTTCCGTGGGATTAATGATGTCTCCTTGCTGCCTTTCCCTTCTCCAGAACGGATGACACTATCCAGAAGTACTACTTCAACATCACAAACCATTTCAGCTGGTCCCCGGTGGAAGTGACCCTGGGGCTGTACACATCCCTGTGCCAGTACTTCAGTGAGCAGGAGAAGCGCTGGAAGACAGAAGGCATCATCCCACTGGAAGAGACCAGGCCAGACCAGGCTGTCTGCTTAACCCAGCACCTCACTGCCTTTGGGGCCAGTCTCTTTGTCCCTCCAAACTCCGTCCAGTTCATCTTCCCTGTGAGTAGAACAAAGCAGAGGCCATGCAGCATCACCATGTGCTGGGCAGTTGATTGTCACCTATAGGAAAGCCTTGGGCTCCTGATGGCTTCTCATTCAAGGTGTGCCCAGCTGGCAAGCCAGCACCAGTACCTGGAAGCCTTTGGGAGCTGTACATGGGTACAGCTCACACAGGGGCTGTATTCTGTGATCATGAATCCTGGCTGCTGCTAAACAGACCTTTGCAGATGGCTTTATCCTGGATACCTTACAGTGTGTTCACCTGTTAGTGAGATGCCAAGCTCTCCTCCCAGCTGGCACCCAGCACTGTTTTATCCCAGCCAGCTGCTCCCTGCTTCCTAGGGGCGTTCAGGCTCTTCCTGGCTCTGTTGATGTGATGTAAGTGGGAGCAGAAAGCTCTCAGCAGCTGCTGCAGGACACTCCACACAGGCTGTGCAGGGACAGCTCTCTATTTGCATGTGGTGCTGTGTCTGTGAACGATGATAATGGCCGGGAAGGAGGCTCCTGAGGAAAGAGGGCATCCTCCAGGGGAAGAACAGTGGCTTTCAACATACCTCTGTTCTTTCTAGGCTCCAGGCCCGGGTCTCAACTACATCGTGCTGCTGACTTGTGCTGTCTGCTTTGTCACCTACTCGGTGGCTGCACTGATCGTGCACAAGCTGGACATGATTGACATCAACCGCGTGGGGGTGATTCCCTTCTGCGGCAAGAACGGGCTCTACAAATATGAGATCCTGGTGAAAACTGGCTGGGGCAGAGGATCAGGTTAGCCCATGATCTGCTCTTCTTCATGCCTCATCCCTGGCAGTGTTCAGGGTCGGGTTGGATGGGGCTTGGAGCAAGCTGCTCTAGTGGAAGGTGTCCCTGCCCGAGGCAGGGGGTTGGAACTGGATGAGCTTTAAGGTCCCTTCCTACACAAACCAGGCTGGGATTCTGTGATGTGATTCTGTGATTCCTGTGGTGACATCTGTGTAGTTCCCCTGAGATCTCACCTCAGTGCATCAGGCACCAAGTGCTCCCTGCAGGGCCCACAGCTGAGCTGGTGTTTGAAGCAGCACAGAGCAGGCAGACTGTGCAGGGCTTCCCACAGCATTCACACTTTAAATGGTGTGATAATGGGGCACTCAGAGATATGAAGGAACCCCC
Organism: Psittacus erithacus; assembly: GCA_009867235.2. Lineage (NCBI taxonomy): Eukaryota > Metazoa > Chordata > Aves > Psittaciformes > Psittacidae > Psittacus > Psittacus erithacus. The sequence goes on along the minus strand of WYDI02024049.1, from coordinate 7,069 downwards.
CAGTATGGAAAACCCTGACCCTCCTTTCCCTGACTGGGCTGTGGTTGCAGGAACAGCCAGAGGCAGTGATTGTTCCTCACCTCCTCTCCAACAGAAGCATCCAGGCCTTGTGGGCCCTTTAGATGGCTTATTTTGCTGTCCTTCAGCATCCCTTGCTTGTTCTGCTTTCTGAATCCCAGTGGCATGAAGGCAGAAAGCTTCACTGTCTGATCCAGGGCTGGGTTTGTAGCTAAAGCTGCCAGAAACATCACCCTGGGCTTGGAAATCCAGGCAGCTGGGGTGTGGAAGCTCTAAGTAAGGACAGAGGTGGAGTGCCACCATGCCAGAAAGATGCTCCCATTGATTTATGTAACCACTGGCTTCACTGGCAGCAGCTTTCTCTTGAAGCCACCCCGAGGACCAATCCAGGTTGAGCAAATGACCAAGGGAGCATCTGGAAACTGGTACAGGAGAGATGTCAAGGGAAATAAATATTCCAACTACTTGGAGGAAAAACCATCAGAGTAAACACCTCCTCCTATTAGGGCGTTAGCAAGGCAAGGAATGTCAGCTTCAGCCCCTCCAAAGAGAACCATGAGCATGCCAAGGGCCACGCTCCAATCTGAGCAGCTCCCTGGGTGTGGGATGGCTCTTGAGCACCTTCTTTCCTCCCCAGTTTCCACTGGCCGCTCTGAAGGACCATTGTGTCTGGTACCACATCACTGGCAGGCAGGGCTGGGGAGCAGCTCTGCTTTGGGTGGACTTCCCTAACCGAGCCCTGTTAACTCTGCCAGGTACCACAGCCCACGTGGGGATCGCCCTGTATGGCGTGGACCATAAAAGTGGTCACAGGCACCTGGATGGAGACAACGCCTTCCACCGCAACAGCCTCGATGTGTTCCAGATCGCCACGGAGCGGAGCCTGGGCAGCATCTGGCGCATCCGCATCTGGCACGACAACAAAGGTGAGGCAAGAACAGGGCTGGAGTACCCATCACCCATCCCAGGGCACAGCCAGGCTCTGCTCCACCTGGTGCCTGGGTCTAAAGGCTGGAATAACCCTGGTGGGAGGCCATGGTGACCTCTTGGCTTGGGAGAGGATTGCTGCAGGGCTGGATGTGGAGTCTCCATCTTGGGAAGTCTGCAGTCCGTACACATAGGGGATGCAGTGTGCACTGTGACAGTGTCTGTGAATGTCCAGCCTAGGAGGTAACCTGGCAGTGCTGGGCTTTTGGGTGCTGTGCATTTCCCATGGATGAAGTTACTGTCACAAGGCAGCTGCTGCTTGATGGGCTCTTGTGTTGCCCTCCCAGCTTTGCAGTTTCACCCAGGGAATGGCTGCCACAAAATACATTTCTTCATCTCTTAACTTCTAGGACTCAGCCCCTCTTGGTACCTGCAGCACGTCATAGTCCGGGACCTGCAGAGCAGCAAGAGCTACTTCTTCCTGGTGAATGACTGGCTGTCAGTGGAGAGTGAAGACAACGATGGCATGGTGGAGAAGGAGGTTTATGCTGCCAGTGAGTACTCAGCCCTGGGATGTGGGGCTGGGATGGATGGGCAGCATGGGACTTATTACATTGAGGAAGGACCTGTGGCAGGGGACCGCAGAGGGACCATGGAGCCTGCACACTGGCTCTTCCTCACTGCATTGATGCCTTATGGGTCCTTTGTGCTAGAGGACGAGGCATGGCAAGGACCCAGCTCTGCAGGAGGGTCCATATGGATGCAGCGTGGATACAAACCAGTCTGCAAGGAGCGATTGTGGCCCCTCCAGGTCCTCTCAGTGGTGCCACTGGCCCTGATGGTCTCTGTCTTTGTGCTCAGGTGAGACAGAGCTGAGGAGCTTCTCCCGCATCTTCCGCGCGGAGCTGCAGCGAGGTTTCTTCGAGAAGCACGTCTGGTTGTCCATGTGGGACCGGCCGCCCCGCAGCCGCTTCACCCGCGTGCAGAGAGCCACATGCTGCTCCCTCCTCATCTTCCTCTTCCTCTGTGCCAATGCCGTGTGGTACGGCGTGGTGGGCAACGTGCATCTCAGGTGGGTTGTGTCCCTTGGTGCTTTGGGCTTCCCTTACCTCCTGAGGGCCCCTCCTGTGCTTCCCATCACACAGGGCAGGACAGACCATGAGTGCCTTGCTTGTGGCCTTGAGTCTGTCCTTCCCATTCCAAAGAAACTTGCAGCAGGACATGGATGACCAAGGACAATCTGATCAGCTTCCCCCTTATCCAGTTTTGATGTGTTCACTGTTAGAAAAGCCCATGTCCAGTTCTTTCTCTGCACATCTGAAATACCTGGGGGTGCAGTCTGGTCTCCTTGCTTAGCTGGCAACCCAGAGTGTCCCTTCTAACACCATTCTCTGATCAATCCTGATTCTCTGCAGCAATGGGGCTGTTTCCAACCTGCTCCCTGTCAATGTGGACACAGTGGCTGTTGGGCTGGTGTCCAGCGTGGTGGTCTACCCTCTCTACCTGGTCATTTTGTTTCTCTTCCGGATGGCTCGTGGCAAGGTAAGGAGGAGATGTAGTTGCAGGCTGCCCGGATGGGTGTCTTGCTTACCAGGGTTCCTTATCTGAGGCTAGATTCTGCCCTTTGTGGTCCATCGTTTCTCCAGCTGTCTCTGCCCAGACAGTAACCAGAAGGGCAGATTTTAAAGACTGCCTTAGGCACTTGCTCCCTCTGGATTTCAGTATGGGATAGGTACCCAAATGCCATTTAAGGGTAACAACCCATTATTGGCAGGAGCTTGGGAGATGCTCAGTGGAGCATCTCTAATGAAGTGTCTGCCCTGGGTACATGTTCAGCTCTCTCAGCAGAGCTGTGGTTAGGCAGCTGTGAAGGGATTAGCTGGGGATTTCATGACTAGTTGGGCACAATTAGCAGCCCCATCAAGGACTGCAGCCAGCTGCTCAGGGACTGAGGAGCACAAATGTGTCTGATGCTTCTTGTCCCTGGAAGCACTCCCTGCTTTGCAGGGAGTTGTAGATTCATCAAGCTTCTTGGGACCTTGTGTCTGGGACAGCCTGGATAGCACTGTGCTGTGGGACGTTGGAGGCAGTGGAAGACGTGCATGGGCCTGTTCTCAGCCCTTGGGATCCCCAGCCCTGCCTGCAGGAGTGTGGAACCGATGGAATCCACTGAGCAGCCTGTCTCTGAGTCCCCGTGCCTTTGTCACCTCCATCCCTCCCTTGTCAGCTGAAGCTTAATGTCTCCTGCAGGTCTCCATCAGCCACACCATGACTCACTCAGACCAGCAGTCCTTGGAGATCGACAACTACCTGGACTCCTCAATCCTTGACAGCTCCTTCCCCACCTTCCCGGGGCTCCAGGCAGAGGTAAGCTGTTTCCCACCTGCAAGCTGCACATGCTGAGTGGGTATGTGTGCTCACCTGCATGGACACAGCGTCCATCCACAGCTCTGAGTGCAAGAACTGATGCACTCGAGTGCCTCTGTCAAATCCTGGTGATGGGGGAGAGCCTCAGCCCTTCACGTGCCCAGCCCAGTCCAGGTTCTGAGCACAAGCTGTCTGCAGCCACTGCTCTGTGTCCATGAGCACTGACCTTCCCAGTGTGCCTGGGTTATCTCTGGAGCAGAGCAGGCCCTTGGAGGTATGGATCCAGGGCTATTGGCAGCTCAGGCTCCAGGTCTCAGTGACCCCTGATGTTAACAGCCCACTGTTTTAATGAGGCACAAACCAGAGCCATGTGCCTGAACCACCTCCTCTTCCTCCACAGGCCTTTTCTGAGCAGACCAAAACAGATCTGTTCTTGGAGGACTCCAAAAGGTAAGAAAGAGCTTAATGTACTTTTCTGCTTTGCTGGACTGGGGTTGTGCTCCCATGGCTGTTTCCCCTCTGTGCTGGCACAGTTGCTCTTCTCATGCTTCCCATTCCTGATTGCCCCATTCCTCTGTTCTCCCGCAGCCTCGTGCGGTGGCCGTCCAGCGAGGCCCTGCTCAGCTGGCCAGACCTCCTCAGCGACCCCTCCATCATGGGCAACACCATCCAAAAGCTGAAGAGAGGCCGGGCCAGCCGCCACCTCGGCCTTGAGGCCCCACTGGCCACCGAGGAGGACAGCTTGTCACTTGGTGTTCACCAGGGACAGCCTCGCTATTTCTCTGCATCAGGTGGGTCTGGGATAGCATCACTGTTTGAATGCCCCAGGGATGTGCCAAAGGAACAATCTGGTCCCTAGGAGCCTTCTCTTTAACTCTGGAGAAGGCAGAAGAGCAGAGCTCTGCCACCATCACCACTAGCTTCAGTGGGAAGGGCAGAGGAGAAGGGTTGTGTTTTCTTAACGGGAATTTCCATTTGGGAAAGCAGAAATCCTCATGTGAATTAGTTGAAGTGAGTGATCACCACACTGCCAGCAGACTGGGAGCAAGGAGAGATGTGTTCCCGTGGGATCTGAATGTTAGAAGCAACCAGCACTTCTCACTGGTTGCAAAGCCGCAGTGTGTCCCTGAACCCCTGTAAATAGCTGGAGAAGGAGAACTTGGCCTCTTCTGCCAGCAGTTACCTTTGTAGCCAAGCTGGGCATAGACAGGAGCTAAAAGACAGGGAGGAGGGGGGGGCT
>WYDI02024046.1:0-83217 GCA_009867235.2 Psittacus erithacus | reverse complement strand
CCCTGCCCATGGCAGGGGGGTTGGAACTGGATGATCTTAAGGTCCTTTCCAACCCTGACTATTCTATGATTCTATGACTTGTGCACGTTCAGGTTCTTAAGATAGTCTTGAACCTGATCATCTCCTACAGTGGGCCTGAGGCCTTCATTCTCACAGTCCCTGCATCTGCCTTCCAAGACTTGGACAGTGTGGTCAGAGCATTTGCCAGTGAAAACTGAGGCAAAGAAGTCATTAAAAACCTCAGCCTTCTTCAAATCCAGGGTAGCCAGTTCTCCTGATAGCTTCCAGAGGGGGCCCACATTGTCCCTAGTCTGTCTTTAATTTGCTACATACCTGTAGAAGACCTTCCTGTTATCTTTCACGTCCCTTGCCAGATTTAATTCTAACTGGGCCTTAGCTTTCCTGACCTGGGCCCTTGCTTCCTGAACTGGTATACTTCCCAGGCTGCTTGTCCTCACTTCCACCTTTTATGAGGTTTTTTTTTCCCTCGAAGTTTCCTCAGCAATTCCTTATCTATCCATGGAGGTCTCCTGGCCCTCCAGCCGCACTTTCTTCTAGTCAGGATGCAACATTCCTGAGCTTGTAGCAGGTGGTCCTTGAATATCAACCAACAGTCTTGGGCCCCGCTGCCTTCTAGAGCTATATCCCATGGAACCTTACTAAGCAGATTCCTGAAGAGGCCAAAGTCTGCTCTCTTGAAGTCCAGGGCAGTGAGCTTGCAGCACGCTCTTCTCGCTGTCCTGAGGATCTCAAACTCAACCATCTCATGATCTGTGATACCAATTATATCATATCTCTGTAGCCATGCACACATCTCTAATTCCTCTTGTTTATTTCCCATACTATGGGCATTTGTATAGAAGCATCTGAGCTGAGCTCCAAATGAAGCTGGCTTATTGGCTGGACCAGCTGAAATATCCCTGCATTGCTCCAAGCATTTACTATAGTTGCTGGCAACTGACCGGGTGTCTTGGGATGGAATGATGCCCCCCTCTCCCAACACATCTAGTTTAAAGCTTTCTTAATTAGCCTGGAAGCCTCCTACCAAAACAGCTCTTCCCCTTTTTTGTCAGACCAGCTCCACCAGCCTCCAGTAGACCTGTCCTCCCAAACTGAGTCCCATGTTCTAAATACCCAAACCCCTGACTATGGCACCAAACCCCTGACTATGAAACCAAACCCCTGACTGTGGCACCAGCGTGGTACCATAGCTTGACGTGCTGTGGCATGGAATACCACTTTGGCTACTTTGGGTCAGGTGTCCTGTCTCTGCTTCCTCCTGGCTTCCCATGCTCCTCCTCACTGACAGTGCATAAGACTGGGAAGTCCTCGATCAAGGTAACCATTACTTAGCAACAACTGAAAATATCGGTGTGTTATCAGCAGTGTTCTTAGGCTAAAGTTGAAAACACAGCACTGCACCAGCTAATAGGAAGTATAAAAATAGCTGCTACAGCTGAACCCAGGACAGTGACCACCAGCACCCATCCTGAGGTGGTGGGATCAGCTTGGTGGAACGGGGCTGGTTTTGCAGGTTGACGCACAGCCCCACCTGTGTGGATGGACAAGGGCGGCAGTTGGTTCTGGACCCACCATCACCCTTGTTCATCCCCAGCACCGTGTGCCCAGAGGCTCCAGGCTCATCACCTTGGTGATGAAGGCTTCGATGCCAGTGAAGTGGTTTACCATTTGGTGGTCCTGCAGCAGCTGATAGTTGACAGTGTTGCACTGGCTGGTCCAGATGAAGGTCGGCGTCTTGTCTCGCACCATGGAGGACTGCAGGAGGAACAGAGGGGACCAGGGTGACCTGTGGAGCCCCCATCCCACCCTCAACACCTGGCCCAGGCTGTGTGCCCTGCTGAGCCCAGCCCTGACTCTCTCCACTAATCACGATGTCATGGATGCCATCGAAGTCCTCATCATCCCATTGGTCTTCCTCCTCCTCCTCAGGAGGCTCCAGGATCTCCACTGTGGGCTGAACCCAGCCGAATGCCGACCCTGGCTCTGGACCCAGTGCTGCCTCCCACTGCTCATCACCACTGTCTTCCTTATCCTCCTCATCCTCCTCCTCCAGCAGCTTCTGAGTGTCCTACTGCTGCCGCGAGCGGGCGCCCACCCTGACGATGTTGGAGAATTTCTTCTCCAGCCAGCCCCGTGCCCGCAGCAGATTACGGATGACAGGGTAGGAGCCCTGCACTGAGAAGATCTTCTTGTCCCTGGGAGGGACACAAGCGCTCAGCCATAAATATAATAAACACATGTTCATGGAATGTTGGAGGGGTGCGTGTGTAATCAGGCCCCACCTTGATGACCTCCTCCACGTGCTGCCTGGCCCTCTTCAGCAGCTCCATGGTGACGGAGGGCTGCTGCTTGGTGCTGGCAGGAGCTGTCAAGGACAAAGCAGGCTGAGCTGCTGGCCCTTTATCCCCAGCCCCATGCAGGGGGGTGCCGCAGGGCAAGGGGGGAAGGCACTCACCTTTGTGCTTCAGCCTGCCTGAGCCAGGTATCCCCAGCACAGTGTGCACCGGGTCACAGAGCTTCGTGCAGGAGTCCCGGCTGCTCTACACCCCCCAGGAGTGCCTCACAGGGCCCGAAGGCCCCACTCAGTCCCCCAACAACACCAACAACGTCGACTGCTCTTGCAGTCACCAGAGAGAGAGTGACTCCTTCCAGCAACAGCCTGAGGGTGAAGGGAGCTGCCTGTGACTTTGGATCCCCCAGGCACCAATCGCATCCCCTTTCCCCTTGGGGACTGAGGTGGGGTCCAGCACATGGACCCCCCCAACCCCTGCACCAGCCCTGGCCACCGACCTGGCCCCACTGCCCCGAACTGGGACAAGTACCAGCCCCCCCTTGTTATGTGTGTCACCTCCCAACCTCCCAGACCCCTTTCCTGAAACCTTTCACCACGAGACACCTCAGAACCCTCAAACCCTTTCGTGCCCCACATCTCGAGGCTCCCCCCCAACTCTTTTGGTGCCCCCCAGCCGCGTTCGACCCCATTTATTCCCCCTTTTTAGGCCCCCCCCCGCGCTCCTCTCACCACAGGTCCTGCCCCCGCCGTCGGGACTGCCCTCTCTGTTTGCGGTTGCTATGGCGCTCCTCGAGGATCACGGCGAGGCGTTCAACGGCCCGGCGCGTTTCGTGCCCCCGCCCAAGCGTTACACGGCCCCCGGGCGTTCCATGGGCCCCGGGGCTCCACAAGGCAAGAGGAGAAGAGAGGCGGCTGTGAGCTCTTGTGTGCCCCCAGCCCAATGGCTGCTGCCCCCACTCAGCGTGCTCTGGGCATCCCAAACCCAGCACTTCCCCAGCAAACGGGACACAAGCACCCAGGGGTGTCTTCCCACCCTGTCCCCAAGAGGGTCTTGGGCATAATGGCACTGCTGTCCCCAGATGTGGGACTGGGGGTCTTGGAGCCCCACACTCTGCTCCCAATATCCTAACATGAGGGATTCGCCTCCTCCTGTTCCTGAGCCTCACGTTCTCAAGGAATTCCTCTGTCACGATGCGGGCCCTGGTGTTGACAGACAGCTTCATCTCGCTGATCTTCTTGTCTATCTCCTCCATGAAGCGGATCATAAACTCCACCAGCCTGTGCTTGTTACAGCTGAACCCAGGACAGTATACACCCCTTATTCCATACTATTCATGTCATGCTCAGATCCCACATTTTTCAGTATACCATTGCCTTTTTCTCATATACATATATGTATACACACACACAAAGAGATACCATTCCTTGGTCCATGGACCATCTCTATAAATTTTGCTGAATTCATTCAGTCCATGATGTCAGGCTCCACCTTTTGTAACAGTCTCTCAGAGCAGGAGAGACAGTGTGCATTGTTCGGTTGTTGCCTGCTGACGACACCACTGAATTTGTCACTGCTGAGCTTATCTGGTTTCATCAAAGTTCATTCTTTGTTGGGGTGATGATCGGAGGGAAGTCAGGGTCAGTCGATGGTGACCTGAGGACAGTTCTGCTGCTGCTGCTGGCTTTTCCATGACTTTATTCTCTGCTGATGATCATGACAGCACATATCTTCTTTTCAAAGCCCAGAGTGGTGGAGATGGGCATCTACCTGATGGTCTATAGTGTTATATCGCAGTCAATAGCATATAGTTGAGCTCATTGGCTGTTTTCCCCCAAAATTTAATCCCCTTGACGTACACACTGGATTTCCCCGTCTTCCTGCATTACCCACCAAGTATATCTGAGTCCTAGAGCAAAAGCAATCCCTCGAGTGGGTTTGCCTTTACCTGAAGCAGGAATTATCCAGACTGTCTTCCCCAGCAAATTCTTTATGTGCACCACAGGAACTTTATCCCCTTCTACAGTACGTAAAAGTTCTGGGCCAGCCCTGTTGGCAGATCTCTTTGTGTTGACCAGCCAGGTGGCTTTTGGTAAATGTTTGAAAATCCCACCACCCATTGCTCTCAGTGTAGTTTTTAAACAGCCTGTTGTACCGTTCGATTTTCCCAAAGGCTGGTGCATGGTAGGGGATGTGATATACCCACTCAATGCCATGCTGTTTGGCCCAAGTGTCTATAAGGTTGTTCCAGAAATGAGACCCATTGTTGGACTCAGTTCTCTCTGGGGTGCTGTGTCACCTCAAGACATGTTTCTCAAGGCCCAGGATAGTGTTCCGGGCAGTGGCGTGGGGCACAGCATATGTTTCCAGCCATCTGGTTGTTGCTTCCACCATGGTAAGCACATGGCACTTGCCTTGGTGGGTTGGTGGTAGTGTGATATAATCAATGTGCCAGGCTTCCCCGTATTTATACTTCAGCCATCGTCCTCCCTACCAGAGAGGCTTTAAGTGCTTGGCTTGCTTAATGGCAGCATATGTTTCACATTTGTGAATAACCTGAGCAATAGTGTCCATTGTTAAGTCCACCCCTCAGTTACAAGCCCATCTGTATGTTGCCACACGTACAGTGTTCTGAGGATTTAATAACCTGATCTGCCTGCATTTTTCAGTTCTATTTGTTGAGAAAAGTGATCTCTTTGCTTCATGGGTGCAAGACCAGTGTCAAGGATTTAGGAATCAGAAATGAAAGAACAAGCAAGTGGAATGCTGGGGAGCCACTGTCCTAAATAAACCACAACCAAGAAAAATGCAACTGCACTCCACTTGCCTTCTTTTGAAGAACACACTTTGTTCCTAGAAACTTTCTACTCATGTATCAGTTAATCTACCCAGCAAAACACTTGTCAATACAGAATGTAGTTTTGTCATGAGAATATTTTGGAAAACACCACCAGAATCAATACTCTTTTCACACACAAGCATGAAAGACTGACTTGAGATCTGCTCCCTGGTATTTCCAAAGTTTTGGAAAACACAGCTCAAAATCTGGACTTTTGACTTGTCCCCTCTCGCTCAGGTTGGCAAGGTGACTTGTTACCCTGCGGTAACAAGGGACCCATTTGCACATGCTGGTTCAGAGCTTTCACAAGCTAACAGAGCCTGAACACAGGATGTGCCAAAAGCCAGTGCAAGCCATAAGCTCTCAGTGCTGCAGATAATCAAATCCTCTTTTTAAAATGCAGCCCTGCCTGGCCTGTATGACAGAGATAGGAGAAGACAGTGCAGTGCAGTATTTGTGTCAGCTATCACAGAAGTGTGATGAACGTGCTGTCAGAGTCCTACAGCTCTATCTGTTTGCTGTCTGGTGGTTGCATGATTCAGGATCAGTTTATGAGTTTCTTCTGGAACCAGATGGTTGCAAGGCAACGGAACAGATGCCCGCTACATCTAAATGTCAAATGTTCAAACCATCCCATGTCAACATATACAGGATTTGCAGCCAGCAGTGCTCCAGAGCACAAAGCCAGAGACAGGCAGTGGGTCTTGTTTAGCTGAAGAAATAGAGAATTCAGGAAAACTAGTAGGGATACTTAGTGAAAATGAATCAGCTTCTCATAACAAAAATATAACCAGGTCTGCATGTGGTGAGACAGCCTGCAGTATATGTCACGAAAGTGAGTCCTGTCAGACTCCATTACTTTTTTCTCCCAGACCTTATTAAAAACTAAATACAAAAGATGAGGTTGCTAACCAGGAGGAATTTACCAACAGAGACAACATCTAATCTCGTGCAACAGCCTGTGCTATCGTGCAGTATCTGTGATATCTGCATCATTCCAGAGAATTATATCTTGGCATTAATTAGTCTTCTTAATTAGTGTAGTCAGAATGTAACTGCAAGTCCTCTGCAGTCTTGGAAAGCACAATTCAGTGGGTTCCATTAGTAGATATGATGTACAACTTTATTCCAGATTCAAATACTCTGCCCAGTAGTTCTGGCATTTTATGCCAAATCCCATGGACTTGAATGGGGACGGATTTTGGATTTTGGCTGGTTTTTATATGTTCTGGCAGAGATTAATGCAGTTTTATAATGAACTATTCAAAATCTTTCCAAACAGACTCAATAATAAAAGGATTTCCCCCAGTCAGAAATGAGGTATTAAGATGATTTGTGATGAGTACAACCTTTTCTAATAAGGGCTGGATATATTTTCTTTTGAGCTGCACTTCACTCATTTGCTAAAATCCAGGAAACATTTGAATTGAGTTAGGACCAAACAGTGCAAAGGCTGAAATGTGGTTATCATTATGTCATGCACAAGGCAAAGGCTCAGGCAGAATCCACTCCCTCCAGAATGTTCCCTTCAATATTATGGGTGTGAGAAGGAGCCTGCAGCCATCTGGCCTTTATTAGCTGTGTTTTCAAGCTTGATATACATAAGGAAGAAGTCTAAAAGACAATCTTACTGTCAAAGATTTGCAGCAAATGCCCAGTCCCTAGATGAGTGAACCCAGGAAACTATCTGCTAATGCACTTAACGCGGCATTTTGCAACAAGGAAGCTGTTGAACTAGTAAGTTTTAAAGTGCAGTATATGATCGTCTCCCTTTTTAAAATTAAATACTGTGTGCTATCTATTTCAGAGCCTTTAAATAAGCATTCATTTATCTCTGCAAGACTTAGCAAGAACAAGTCTTTTGGTAAAATCTGTGTCATTCTAAAATTTATTTCTCACATCCTGTTGCAAAATAGTTTGTCTTCACAGTACATAGAGTTTTATTGCCGTCAGTTACAACTGCACAACAATGTAATCTGGTTATATCCCATAAAAGAGTCAGCAGCATATCACTGTGGGTACCTCTATGAACATTTCAAGTCAAAGTCCTGCCTCATACACAGTCCAGGCAGAGAGCTAGTGCCTTTAGGTGGATGGTGGACTCCTCCATCCTGAAAACTGGGACCAGGATGGATCAAAATCCATATTAGCCTTGACCTTACAAGACCTCTGCACGCTAAATTCCTGCTGATTTCAGTGGGTGGTTGAGTGTGGGAGGCTGGGAAGACAGCGGCTGGAGTTTCACTGCAGAAGCCAATAAGGGGCATTGCATTGTATACCACCTAAAGTCTTCCAAGGCCTTAATTAGAGCTGAGCACTGTCTGGGTCAGTGGTTACAAAGGCTGCAGAGATTTACATGAAGTCCTCAGAGAACAGGCAGCCACTCCATTACACTTGTTCCCAGGTTTGCACCGCATTTGAGGATATGCCTCCCAAATCCATCAGCACATTCAGCAAATCCCTGCTCCTGCCCCGAGTGTCCCATGTTCATAATTATCAGTGCAAATGTGGTCCCAGCTCCTCCCTGGACAAAGCATGATCTTGAAAAGTCCTGGGTCAAGAAGTGAGATTTCTCTCAGTGAAAACTGCAGCTCTTCCTAGAAAAAAATCCCTAAACCACCTATTCTAAGATTGATGTGTAACATAGATCAGAATTAATCCAGCTGAGACTGTTAAAAGTCTGTCCTTTTTCTTACTAAAATGAAACATTTTGATGTGACTAAAATGAAATGGTAAAGGCAGAGCTACTGCTATTGACTATTTTAAATGAGATTTCACTTTAATCAATGAGACTGACTTGTTTTCCCTGGCTATTTTCAGAGCCTTTATCCATTCATATTTATTATCCATATTTTCACACCCAGAAGACTAGATTGCTCCTTACTATTCATGAGCTACTATAACATTGAATTTCCTATCAGTCAGGGCTGTACTACTAGGATGGCTGTTGCCAGCTCCAGGGTTAGCACGTGGATGGGAAGAGCCAGGCTTTAGTCTTCCATGTGGTTTGGGTTTGTCATCTTCAGCTTCAGATTCTTGGCTGCGAAGTGGGACACAACCCATGCAATTTTCCTGATCCAGATGTGAAATTTTCATTGAGATGCTCAGCTGAAAAGTCAACAAATTAGTTTGACTTTTGTGTCATTTGCCCCGGTGCATGGGAGGTTTATCTACAAAAGACACAGAGACCATTTGGCTGTGCATCCTGACTCCCATGGGCTCTGATTTGCCTTTGCTGTGATGCTTTAGCTTCTCCTGAGGAGCAGGATCTGAACCAGCGTGCAAACATCGCATCTTCTACAGTCAGAAGTGCAAGGCCTGTTTTGGGACATTGAAAGAAAAAGAAGATCCTGTGATCAACAGAAGGGAAGCTGTCTTTCTGGAAGTTGTCCTTCTGTTTCTTCTTCTTCCAAGGACAAGCAGATAAAAGCAGCCAGAATCACAGAAACACCAGTGATTCCACAGAAGGTACTAAAAAAAAATCAAGAAACAAGACTAAAAAGCTTTATTTTTCAAAAAGGTTGGAGGCTGTTGAGAAGAGAACTTTCCTCCCTAAAAAAAAAATACCCCTAACTGAAAATTTCTTCACTGAAAAACAATGTCAGCAGGATCCCTGCCAAGCCTCCCACATCCCCAGGTCAGTGCCTCCTTTTTGGCGCCTTGAGGAACCCCCTGAGCAAAGGTGCCAAGCACACAGCTCTGGCAGCATGATGGCAAAGCCATGCTGTGCCAAGGAAATGGAGCTGTTCCTCCACTGCCCCTCTGCTTGTCCCAGAAGGTCAGCGCTGGGGCACATGTGAGGAGGATGCACTGGGGCACATGGAGGTGTTTATCACTCTGCTGTCATCCACAACTGCTGCCTTCCTGATGATAAATCCTTGCTTTGTCCTTGCACTCAGGGAGAGGCTTTTCAGATTGCCTCTGCAGTTAATCTTATCTCTGTCACAGGTCTCCTCATTTCTTTTCCCACACAGAATGAGCAGCCTGATAGCAGAAGGCTCATCAGGAGCCGAGCCAGGAATGGTGCTTGCCAGCTGCCTGGAGCATACAAACAGCCACTGCCTGAACTGGGTCAAAGCACTTCCATTCACTGCAGGGAGGATTATGTGATGCCCCAGACAGATACCTGAGACAAGACAGCACTTACATACTTAGATTATCTGTCAGAGAGATGGAAAATGGGTAATAAGGAAAAGAGGTGGGGCTGGAAGCTCTATGTTGATATTGGTAGTGAAGAAGCGAGTGTGGATGCTCCTGGGTGGCCCTTGGGAAAGCCACTGTTGCAGATCCTGTCCCTCCAAAAGGGGCAAGGCTTGTTGTCTCCTCAACCCAGCAGCATGTATGGAAGGGACCCAGAGAACTGCTAAATGCAAGCCTGTACAGCTGGGTCAAAAGATTTACTTTGTTTACCGAAGTGAGTGAAGTCAGTTAATATAGAGGCCCAGCCCAGTACTGTCTGCCAGGAAAAAGAGTGAAAAGAGTGGGGACTGGGGCAGTGGCTTTTTCCCTGACCTGAAGGCTGTGGATGTGGTGTCTGCTCCTTTCCGTGATACTGCAAAAAGCTTCTCTCTTAGTTGTTGTCTCCTCCTTGCTGAAGATGAAGGGATCAAACCACCTTTTCATCATGATACAAGGTCAGCCTATGGACAAGCCTGGGAAGCTCAACTTTATCCCATTCTCCCAAAGTCTTGTAGATCCACATGAGTGCCTCATAGTTTGCTGAAGTCATTATTGCAAGACAGCCACCACCATGAGTCACGGACTTACAGACATGATGACATTCCAGCACTGTTCCTTGGTGTCTCCAGCATGGTTTCCCATGGGAGAAACCCATGGATGTGATCCCTGAGCAGAGCCTTGCTTAGCAGACGCTCGCTGACAGTAATTGTATTCCCCAGAGGGAACTGGGCTGACTCACACTCAAAATTCTAATACAGCATTTGGGATGGGCAGTGTTTGTGCTCTGAGTCATGCTGAGCCATTCCTTTTTACTACTGGAAAGATACTACCAGGAGGTTTCAGCTGAATGCTGCAGTGCAGAAGATTTCATGTGGTAGTCACAGGGCCTTTATGGAGGTCACTTTGTTCTCAGAAGGAGCAAAATGCCTTCACTGCCGCAGCCATTCCTATGACATGCTCCAGGAATTCAGTTTTGCACAGGAAATGCTCAAAACAGACACTTGGCAATTGCAAGTAAATATGTAATTGGAGCTCAATACTCAAAAGTATTGAAATCTACCACCCTCCCAAATAATGCTTGCATTTAGAGATCCTAAGGAGGCCCTTGGTGTCCTTGTCATTGTCCCAGATGAAGACTGAACCTCTATTTCTCTCTCAGAAGGCAGCAGCTGCTCTACCAATGCTAGTGAAGAAACCGCTGTGGAGCTCGTCCGCTCAGGAGGACCCCAGCAGGCTGCCTGAAACTCCAGCCAAGAATAATATTACAGTACAATGTAGTGAGTTTGTTTTTCACAAGGTTCTCTGTGCTTCCATGGGCTGGGCACATGACTCAAAATTAATGGAATGCAATCATTAATTTTGCTTGTCAAGCCAGCATTACCCTATCTTCTGTGCTGAAAGTGGTGTTGCATCACACTGGGTCTCAGTTTAGGGTGGAATCCTGGAGGAAATTGTAATGGAGAAATCATGAGCAGGCCTACACAACATATCTAAGAGGGTTATTTTTATGTCTGATAGTTTCCTTTTAATCAAATAAAAGTGTGCCTAAGAAAATAGAACTTGAGGACAGGGTTTTTGGATGAAAAATCAAATGACCGGGCCACATGGTGTGTTTCACAGAGGGAAGAAGCAGTGTGAGGGACATTTTTATTCAGGCTGTAAAGATCAGTAGGTTTTCCATGGTTTTTGTTTTGTTTTATTTTGTTTTCAGATAAATCCTTCAAGTATAAATACAGTAATATTTAATAGAACCTTAACTGAATCACTGCTAGTACTGCAGGGATTCCTGAGATCTGTGAGTGGCATGTCTTGGTCCTGGGTGAGCAGAGGGGTAGTGTAAACCATGAAGCTTCTCCCCTGCATTTACATTTGCTTGCTGTCCCCCTTGCAAACTCCTGTCAGCTTCCCATGTAGGGGGCCTGGCCTCAAACATGAGCTGGCCACCTGAGCTCACAAAACCCGAGACTGAATTTGATACTGAGGTTTCAGAGACCATACTGCCGATTTCCCAGCCATGAAGAGAAGCACCTGTAACACTGTGGGGAGCCACTGCCTCCAAGGAGCCATTGCTTTCATCTGTATAGCAGCAGGTAGAGGCTGGAAGGATTTGAGTTGTATGAGCCACTATCACAGTTACTGGTATTGCTGGATGAATGTTTTCCTTCGTGCTGTGCAAACTTTATTCTTTGGGGAAAAAAAAAACCGAACCCAAACCTCCTCAGAAACCACTTAAGACGTAAGATGCAGAGAAAGATTAATGATAGGAATGAGTATTGTGCAGTTTCTCAGACTGAGGACATGGCTTCGTTCAGCTGCACTAAAACACAGGCTCAGATGTGTCCTCAAGGGCTCTGGGAACCCACCTTCTGCACAGTGGGTCCACAGCACGTCTGTGATTTCTCTCTCTGCAGCATGTGCATGCTACTACTGGAGAGCAGGTAAGGCACTGGCTTGTGTCACTTGCACACTTTTTTCCCGCCTTCAGGACAGATTTAGTCCATTTAGCAAAGTCCATCTTTCACTTCTAGGGATGAAAATTATATTCCAGACCAATTTGGCTTCCCTTTATTGCTGAAAATTGTTTGCTTCAGGAGTGAAGAATCATGAAACACAGACTTGGAAAAGTAATTTTCCTTGAAGGAAATAATCCAACACAAGTGAAATTTTTGCATGACTAGTTGTTTGCACTCTGAGTCAAGCCTTTGGGCTCTGGCAAACTGGAGTCACCAAGGAGAAGGAGACCAGGGTGATCTCTGGTGTCCTGGAAATCACAAGCAACATTGCCTCACTGCAGGAGTTCTAGTCTGTATTTGATCATTTTTTAATGATTTCTTTTTTAAAAAAAGATTTATACTTAGAAAGATCTGTTCCAAATCAACTTCAGCAAAGAGCAATTCCATTACGAGACACTGATCCCTTTATTCTTAGTCACTTTGGGAAAAGCACGTTCATTGGTATATGTGGTCGAAGGCAAGCGTAAGTTACTAAACTGATCATATAAAGTTGCATGATTGCTCACTTTCTGCTTGGTTTAATGAATTTCCTGTTGTTTAACCACCTAAGCTTTAGTGTGGCATATAATTCCTTCCAGGGAAATGCTGTGATCTGCTTTATTAAAATCCCTGTTTAGCCAGGGAATTCAACTTCTTTCAGACAATTTATCAAGCAAATGTGGATTTTTTTATCATCTTCCTTCTAAATTCTATGCTAATTTTGACCCCAATTTAAGATTCTTGACATTGAAATTCAGCCTCTATGGACCTTAAAATTCCAAGCTCATGAAAGCTGTTTGATCTCTAGGAACTGATTTCAGTCATTGAAAGACTAGCACACGCCATGGGGTCATATTTATTTTATGAGATGATTTTTTCCTAGTGAGATCAGTTAATGGAGCAGCCAGTGTTGCAAAATGTGGAATAAATTTCCACAATACCCAGAAAAGATCTCACCTGCCATTTAGTAGTTAGTAATAGGTGCATTTTCATAGCTTGTATTTTACATATCTCTGGTTTCGGAACTCCCCTGTCCTACTGTATCTCATATATGTATATACATCTGTGTATGTATAAAATGGTTTCCTGCTTTCTTACTGAACACTGGGGAATTAAAAGTCAACTGTACTTCCTTCAGTTGCTGAAAGATTGCTTTCAGGTGCTATAGAAGTTCTTCCCAGGGTTTACTATAAATCAAGACAGCATCCACACAGGCCGCTGCATTGCCCAAAGGTTTGTATAGCAGCAGGCTTGTTACTTGAAAGACACTAAGGAGCAACCCACACAAACCACAGCTTTATGCTGAAAAAAATCCAGCAAGCACTGAAAATTTTATTGTGGCCTTGGAAGATTCTGCTCTAGGTGTTGCCAATATCTGTTACAGGCATGCAAAATGCTGTTTTTCCTTGGCTCTAGCATCAGCTGGTACCCAGCGCATTTACACAACTTGCTGGAATCATTATTTAACTCTGGTGCTGCAGCACTAAATGATTTAGTGCCCACCCCTCCATGGCCATCAGATCGAGATCTCCTTCTGAAATGCACCTTCTGTTGCCAGCACCCCCCATTTCCAGCCTAGTTATGCAGTTTTAACGCACTAGAATTTCAGTAAAAGGACCATGACGATTTAAGGGCTAGTGTTAGATGCTGACTGCAGGACAACTGTTAAAAACTGTGCACTGGATCCATATCACACTTAAATCCCTTGGAAACCTTCACTGCATTCACAGCAGCACAAGTAACACCCTTCACCCATTCCACTCAGGCAGGAGACCCTGGCTTTCACCCCAAGAGGAAAGCTCTTCACATCCCAGATGCAGGCATAGCCAAACACTGCTCTTGTTCACACATTTTCTCACTAATTTGACATTCCAAAATTAGTATTTTTTTCCCCAATGAAGTTATAAAAATGCTAGGATGCTCCAGGGCAAATGATGCATGTACACATTGAGAGGGTGGGGACGGGATGGGGGAGTGTGGACTTTCACACTGTTGTATTCTAGGTGTCTAATTCAGTTAAGATCTGGTTTGATTACATAGGCAAAGTGACTCCCCTTCTGATGAGGATTACTCAGAGATCCTAATTGAGAAGCCTGCTGCTCACCATAAGCGGGGCAGGCAGCGTGAGCCTGCAGTCAGGCACTGTTTGTATGTCCCAGACACATTAGTTCCTTCAACTCTCTGTTCACTGTGGCACATTGAAATACGCCCTTCTTATTTGTCTCCAAAAAGGCTTTATTGGCATGGCCTTATGCCCCACTATGACCTCTCCTTCCCATTTGTTATTTGTGAAGAGTCAGCCCTGATTAAAAGCAGGCCAATCTTTTATACTGTGCGATGGCTGCTGCTTCCTCTCCATGGATTTCTTCCACAGGATTCAGTTTCCTCAGCCCGACATATAGAAAGCCAGCACAGAGCAGGCCGGAGAACGAGATTTCCTTTGTAGCTTTACTTTAGGTTTCATTCTGTTTGATTTCCAGGAGAGAGATTTTATGTTGCCTGTTTTTTAATATTTAAAGGAATACTCAGGTCCTGGCTTGCTCAGTCAGAGTGCCAGGCAGCCTAGCGAGGCACTTCTTAACTCTCAGTGGTCTTGCACCACTGATAGACATTTTAGGAAAAGCTTCTTTGTCCTTCACCTTTCTTCATCTTTCCTTTCCTCCGTAAAGTGATTGTGGATGAACTGAAATTTATTTTCGCTATTATTTCGGTCAGAAAAAGTATTTGCTCATATTTTGAGCACTGTGACGTCAGAGATTAAAGTGACTAAAACAAAAGTGCAGTTCCAGCCTCAAAGCTATTCACCAGTGATTATAAAAATCCCCTACACTCTCCTATTGGTTTTGCAGAGCTGAGATTAGACTGGTGGTGTCCCAGACACCGGTTCAGTGCTGTCCTTCATATGGCCAGCAGACAGTGGGAACCCACCTTGACCCTGTAACAGGAGCCAAATTAAACCATGTTGACCAACTCATTATTTTCAATTGACTCCGCATTCTAAAGCAGCCTGTGCCTGGCATGGGGGTTTGTCAGATACAGAAATAATTAAGCCTGGCTCTTGACTCCACTGTTCATTGTACTGAAAAAGTCTTCTCTTCAGCCATGGCAATCTTCCATGAGTCTAAAGAGGTAAGAGCTGTACACTGGGTATAGTGTACTGGCAAGAGTTTCCTGATGCTTTGAGCAATTCCTTTTAAAATTATGCATAGGAAACCCAGGCTGTAACCCTAAGTCATGCCAAAACAATCTCCTCCTTCTAGATTTATAAAGTTTGCCCAGCTTTCTACCACTGCCACCCAGGTGGCACTTCACCTACTACAGAAAAACACCTATAATTTTATTTCTTTGAAAAACATGTGAAAGTTTTGGCTCAAAGGCTGGGTGGGAAAAAAAGTACATTTCTTAGTGGTTTATTGCCCTTAGGAAAACATACTTCAGTTATGAAGTATTCCCCCCTGAAAACTTACTTGACATTTTGTTGAGAAAATAGTAACATTTCTAAAAAGTTAGCCAAACTACTTAATATCATAGCTGTAAAGCAAAGACCTATAGAAATGTCAGTGTGTGGATGCGGCTAGTGACCTGGATTGGTTTTATTCCACCTTTATGAGCATGCACTTCTGCTAAGGGACCCATCCTGTGAAGATATACCCACAGTAGCAGGAGTTGCTCCTGTAAAAGAAGCCGTACTGGTGCTTCCCTGCACCAACACCATTGCTGTCTTGCCAAGGGGCTGTTTCACAGTCTGCAAAAGGCTGACGGGTAGGAGGTGAATGCAAGAGAAGTCTGGGCATCATGGAGAAACTCCTGAGGGGCTGGCCTGAGTCCCTGGAGGTTCAGGCAGGCGGCAGGCAGAACGGAGCACAGAACAGCTTTCCCCTGAATCTTGAGAGCCTCAAACCACTCAAAATGCTGTGTCCTTTCCCGTGTCAGGCTTTTGGACATGTGCCATAAGCAGCTCAAAAGGGGTATGATGATACACTTCTGTCAGTGTTCACTTGCATTTTAAAGAAATAAGTCTAGCTTAGCTCATACGAGCTAACTGATTAGTATCTGTCTGTTTGTCTGTCTGTCATTCATCTCTTCAGCTTGAGTGAAATTCTGGCTCTGCTGACACCAAGTTTTGCTATTCACATATATGGGTCCAGAATTTCACTCCTTATCTCTCTGCTTTTCAGTCTCAGAGCAAGGATACAACAGAAAGCAAAACCCCATCTCATCAGCCAGCCCCTTTAGGCACATCTCAGGTGCCCCTGACATACATGCATAGCTGAGGTGCCACAACGTACATCCAAACTTTGCAGTTGCTCCCATCTTTCAGGAGCAAGAGAGTTAAATGCTGCGTCTGAATAAATCTGAACTGCAGGAAAGTTCAGACCCATGCTGGGATGTGAACTCTGTGTCTCGAGCCCATTTCTAGTTTCGCTGTAAACAATTTCAGAATGTGATTAGATTTTAGGGGAAACTTGTAATAGAGCTGTAATAAGATATGATGTAATAGGTAATAATAATAATATATAGCAGCTGTTAAGTAAAGCTTTTTCTGCATTTATCCCAAAGGATACAGGGAGTCAGCTGCAACTTCATATTTTGAAGAGGGAATATTAAACACTAGGACCATGATGCAATGATGTTATTGTAAACGCTAACAGGAAAGCCCAAAGTGTGAGAGTTAAGACCAGCAGAAGATGCACGCAAACAGCTGCTCTGACGCAAATTCCCTCAAGTTTGGTTCATTTTCTTTCATTTAACTCAGAGTTAATTCACTGGACTCACAGATATTCCTTTCTATAGGTTCTGGCTGCTGGGAGCAGTGGGATTCTTGCTCTTGCTCTCTGTTGAGGTATGAACGAACCCACAGAGTGCACCTAAAGAGATTAATGCAAGGTGTCTCTCCAAACGCCTGTCTGAAGCAGTGTCACTCAGCTTCAAGTGACACCCTATCTTCAGTTCATGCCTTAGGGAGAAAAGCAATATAAAGTCAACAGGAGTTAGGACTGGAACGTCAACTTCAAAACGGAATTTCCTGGCGCTTTTCGCAGCATGCCATAACTTAAGTGTTAACTAATATTGCTCCGTGTATTTAATCTCCATGTGTTGAAGGAAAAAGATCTTTCATGGAAAGACTAGAACAGATAAACTTATATTTAGCCTTCTATAAACACCTCCCAGGTTCACGTTTCTGAAATGCAGAGGCCAAGGCTTGCACAGAGAAAGTGTATGAACGCAGGAACAGTTATATTTGACTCAAAAAGGAGCATTTCTGTGTACGATGGACAGAGCCCATTATAAATTAGACAATGTATTAAAGTAAAACATTAAATTGTTGACCATAATAAGAAATTATGCATTTGAGAAGGAAAGGAAACACATTTTTTAGGTTGTTTCCAGAAGGTTTCCAGAGTGAAGTTACTGAGCAGCAACATTAAGCAGACGGAAGGGCTGATTTTGGTGTACACGGCTCTTCTCCACCTGCCCTTGGCAGACAGCAGTGCCAAAACCCTGCCTGCCTTGGGCTCTGCCAACCCATTTCTGACATCAGCTTTGCTTTCCACATAATTCATTTGGCTTTTTCAGCCCAGGGGTGAGCTCTGGGTCCTGTCCTTTCGGCTGGTGATACGGGCGGTTGGGACCTTTTGGTTAGGTGAGGGCCCCATTTCAGCTTCTGCAGATGCAATGAAATGGTGAGGCTTTTTTCCTTCTAGACTTAAGGACATGCTGGGATACTTGCGGTGTCAGTGTTAGAGAAGAGAAACAGAACCGAGTGTCCCATTACACTGGCTTTCAGCTGTATTTGGGAACAACCATTACGTGAGAGGCACTGCCTACTGCCTGCTCTAAGTAATCCAGGCCTGATCCAAAGCCCCAAACCATCTGCCCTGCCAACAAAAGCATGTTAAATAACTTACCAGAAAGTACATTAAAACAGCCTCCTGTCCTTAGTGTTATTTTGGTATTTTGCTGCCTGTGCAATGTTACTACATTGTGCTTGCTGCTCAACTGGATTTTAATTAATAATAAAACTAGAAAAACAGTCATCCTTTCACCTGAACCTCAGAAGCTGATTCATTTTTCATGTTTGAAGGTGTCCTGAATTCACACTGGGGTTTGATTTTTCTGTAGATATGGCTCTGACGTTGAGGGGAATTTTCAGTAAGATTTGCAATCTTTTTTTACTGCCTTAAGAACTGAAGGTCTTTGTGTTATGTTACATTGCCAACTTTGGGGAGAAAAAACAGGTATTGCTATGTGTGCTGATGAATTCAGGAGAATTGGAGAGTGATTAACTTCAAACAAAGCGAGGCTGTTTTAATGATGAGATTGTTATCTGAGTTGAATGCATTTAAATGTGTATTTTACAGTCCACTGGTCAGTCAAGTCATGAAAGTACTGTAAACCTTTAAAGAAAAACTGAAGGTTAATAGGTCAGAAATCAGCCATGGAAATACATGGGTCAGGAAACAGAAGGTTTTATTCTTTCCAAGGTATGCTGCAGGACAAGGTGGACAGAGGTCAGTGTTGCATGTTGCGTGGGGATGGCTTTTCAGCAGTCACCTCTCAGGTTGGGGGGAAATCACATCACAAAATGCGGGCTGTCACACAGCAGCGAATAGTGAGGCTGAGCAAATGTCTGGTGTCATTTGCCAGCAACACAGCACTTTGTTGCTCCTGGCTCAGTAGTATTTTGTCCTGTGAAATCTCTGCTGAATACCACAGTGGTAGCACCAGAGGCAGTGCAGAGAGAACACCATGCCACTGCCTCTGCATGTGCATGAGCTTCGTGAGGATTTAACTGAGCATGTCTCCCATTTGCAGTAGAGCAGCTACATTTTCCCCTTTGAAACAGGGAACGTTGTTCTTCTGCGATTGTTGTATTTATTTTATGAGTTGTACTAGGAATGTTGTGTGGCACTCTCTTGGCTGCTCTTGCCTATGATTTACAGTAGTTATAAACATTCCAAAGTATACATGTAAGTTAAATGATACATTAATATTATAAAGTTACAATTCTGGTATAAATGTGTCATCAGTTTGAAAATTCAGTTTTTCCTTTGCCCAGGTTTGTGATTAGGCTGACTGGAATCAGCTCGATGCAAAAGCACCACAGACGTGAATGCAGTGTGCCTTTGTGTCCCCAAAGTAGAACTCTGCACAGACAAGAAGAGAAGGATATTCTGCCAGCTGAAACAGTTCAGAATATTTAAATGCTTACATGCATTTTTATCATATTCTTCAATAAAAAGAGTGGGGAGGGGGAGAGAAATGAACCTCATGCCCATCACAGGAAGACAAATTAGACTCTCTGCAATACCCCCTGAAGTCCAGCTCTCCGGATGGGTTCATGCCATTGAAGTCATTTCTGCAGTGCCAGAAACCACAGAGCTGGACTTGCCGCTTGGAAGGATATGTCTGCACCAGTTCTTCCAGACCTGGCCACACACTGCCATGGCTCCAAGTTGGTCGGATCCAAGCCAAGTCCACAAGCCAGTATCTGGTCATTGCTGGCCAGAATGCACAATACCCCTGGGACACTTGCACAGACATGCTCCCTTGCTTCTCCTTTGTTGGTCAGGGCATTTCAGCCCTGCTGCTTGCAGCAGCAACGGCACCCCTGAGCTTTCCTTCCCCACTTACCCCCACTTTTCACTTTATGAAAAGAAGCATTTACGTATGCTAGGAGGAATGGCCCGGACTGGGATTTTCACAGGAGGATTTCACAAAGTTCAGAGACATCTGCATCTCCTGTATTTGCAGAGTAACTGCCACAGCAGCAGTGAAACACAGCAAAACCAGATGCCTAGTTCAAGATCACTCAGGAAATCAGTGTCACTGGCAGGAACTAAACCTAACACTTAAGAGCTATACACCCAGGCTCCAACACTAACATACAGAAACTCAGCTGGCAGGTATTCTGTAAAATGTAATCTGGCTATGCAAATAAGGCTAAGAATAATCACTTACATAATGAATGCAATAGAATAAATTAAGATGAAAGACACTATCAAAGGAAAAGGAAATTTTTGACATTAAAAGTTTACAGGCTCAGTCTCAAAATTGGGTGGTGGAGATAGTTTATTTGGAAGGAGATCAGGTGACTGTGTTCATACCCATCCAGCTATGCACTACTAGTCTGAAGAACCCCAAGGAGTGCTAGTTTTCAAAATAAAATATATTAATTACTATTTAATAAAAGAAGGTGACCTAAGTCTTTACACTCACAACAAAACTCTTTCAGCCTGATTAAGGTGACTCATTCAACTGCTTCATGGGCACAGTGGAATGTCCCTCGATCTCTGAACATGTCACCTGCATTGCCTTAGTAGTGAATTCTTTATCAGTCATTCTGGTTTTTATTTCTTTTGTAAGAAGTTTGTGAGAAAAAGCTGAGCATTCAGAAGCGCATCTCTTGAGAAACATTCCTCCCTCTTGCTGGACCCAGTGAAGGGAGCCGGGTGAGCAATCAGATCAAACAAGCCTACCACAGAGCAGCTTCAGTTTTCATTGTCGCAATATGAAAATATTTTATGATGTCTCATGAGTCATGCATGAGGCTCAGATAATGGTCACGGCAGCCCCCACATTTCACACTGTGTTTAAAAATACAGCTTGTTTATCTACCACATGGGCGGCAGCCTGCGATCAGATTTACATTTGAAAACACTCAGCACCCGCACACAGTCTCAGGGACTGTCTGATGGAAAGCACCCTGTCACAATACAGAATTGTCACCCTCCTCCTTGTAATTAATGGCTTAGAATTGCATATTTTTGTCTCTGGGTTTGGAGAAAAACTGAGTTAAATCCATACTCTTAAGTGCATTGAATATCCTTTGCACACCCCTTTCACCCTGTATCCTCTGCAGACTGAGTGAACAGGATAGGTGGGTGGCCAGATGGGGCAGAGCCACAGTGTGTCTATGTTAAGGGTTCCTATCTCCTCTTTATTTTATTGTGGTTTGCTGTATTTAGATTTTACTTACAGTCCAGATCTCAGACAGTTGTGAGAAGATCTCTGCTCTCAGCAAATAAAAAGTAGCCTTGCAGACTATACAATTACACTGAAAATCTTCAATATGCAATTGAGATGAACCTGTGGGCCTTAAGGTAAATGCAATGAACCTCAAGTGTGCATTTAAACATACAAACAGATAAAAATAAAACAATGTAATGAATTCTAAGCCAATTTCACAATTATGTTGTCTGAGTCACAAAACTAAATCTCTTGGAGTTGGCAGCAACATATGAACTTTAATTTGGGTCTGTGCTCTCTATTTTACATTACTTGATTAGCTCCTTAAATAGCAAAATAAGGAATGACTTAGTATTTAGCAGTAAATCCTTCCCTTTTTTTGTATGCCCTATGCTGCAGGAGCACAGTTTAAGTGAAAATAATTTTTTTACAATGACAATAAGTGCAGGATATTGCCTGACTGTAAAAATGAGGTGGTGGTTCAGTTAACTGTTTCTTAATGCAGAGTATTAAATGTCAACCAGAGGCATTAGCCAGTGGTTTAAAGGAGCCTGTTGATGATTTTAAGTATTCAAGCTGTGTTTTCCTGCCTTGTTTGTATAGCTGTTGGGCAGTTGACAAGTAGTTTTGCAGAGCATAAGGGTTGCACTGTATCACACCAGGGCCTAGAAAGAGACAAATGCTGCAGCATAAGGGATGGGGGCTTCAAGCAGGCCAGCACATCTTGCTCAATGTGTGGAGATTGATGCTTTTATCATTAATTCATGTGTACCCAGGATGTGTTACCTCCTCCTGTGTCCCCAGCTGGCCCATTCCCCCAGCACCCCCAGTCCACACCGTGCCCATACTACCTCCAATGCTGCCTTTATCTCCTGGCTTGCTGAGGCTCGCTGCCCACCGCACAGCATCTCTTTAATCTTTGCAAACCCAATTCCCAGCCAGAACAAACTCTGCGTGCCAGAACACACCTGGGAGGGATGGCAGGGATGAGTGGTGAGAGACTGCATGGCAGAGGAACAGGCATAGGGGCCTCAGGGATTAATTTCTGGTCAGGCACCTCCTTTCATAAGGCAGAGCAGGCAACAGAGAGCTATTAAAACCCCTTGGAGATTTTTCCATCGATTATGACACTTGTCTAACCTGTATTCTGAGGCTTAAAATCACACAAAACCACCTTGCAGTGACCTGAATTTCAGCCTCAAAATATCTTCTTGTGTGTGGCTCCTGGCTGAGGGCTGGTTTTTGGTATGATTTGAGGCAGGAGGGCTGAAATCTGTCTGAAAGCTCAGCCTGGATGCAGGGAACAACAGACTTTCATGAAAAGCTTATTCTAAAATAAAACCCCAACCTGTTTATTGTATTTGGAAGCATGTGGGGGGTTATCCACACAAGCCAAGTGTTATGTTTTCCAATTGTCCAATAAAATAGATTTACGTAGGAACAAGGAAGAAATAAAGCATTTTATAAGGCTATTCCTAACCTCCATGAACTAAGACATCTTGATTTAAAACTGCTCAGTGCCCAGCAAGAGGAAATAGTTTAGACTATATGTGAAAAGAGAATAATGGCTCCATCAGGTAGTCTGTCAGCTTGTGTAAATAGGACCAGGCTGGTGTGTAGGGAAGCAGGGTGAATGATCTACTCTCCCAGGAAAGGGCTTCAGTGAGGCATTTAATGGAACTAGAACAGACTTATTGTTCTAAGGGACTTGTACAGCAATTCCCCTGAGTCCTTTTGAAAATCACAGTCTGAATAGACACAACAGGAAAAATAAAGACTGTATTTACAGGGGAAATGTTGAGTCCTAAAGCATTTACAAGCTCAGTGTAAGGCCTTTCAGAAGCACAAGCTGAATCCGTAGTTCTTCAAACTTAGCACCTTATCTGCAGGAACATCTCCCTGTTCAGTGGAAGCAGCATAAAATGCACTGTTTGACAGGAATGCTCCACCCTGTGCAAAACCTGACTGAATTTATTTTTCAGGATGTCTCTTTCCTGCTTTATTTTAGCCAGAAGATTCCAGTGTGGAACTAAGTTTTATAAACCTAAAGACTAAGGTCGATTGAAAGTCAGGAATCAGTCATGGAAAATTAGCAAATGTGGCACACGCAGAGTGAAATGTGTGTTAAGAATCGCCTCCAACTGGCGAGAGCTTAACCTACAGGACAGCTTTATTGTATCTCTCAGGATTACAGCATAATTTTTCTCTGACAACTAGTTCACAATCCAGTCTAAGCAGAAACCCTTTCTGGGGGTTTTTCTCTGAAGCTGTCTACTGCGTTGAGATCTGTGAAAAATACCAGGACAAAACCAAGCAGGAGGGACTTTTTGCTTTGTTGTGCACGAGGAAGAAGCGCGCCTTGAAGCGGTGAGAGGTCCCATGTGCTGAGGCGTTGTTTCAGACTCTGTGAACCCTCTGTCCAGATGCACATGCGACTCCTATTAACACCATCTGGAGCTACGCATGCCACAGCGGAGAAGCAAAGCCAGCAGCAGATGTTAGTGCATGACCAGGCCCATGTGTTTCCAGACACCATCATGCCTCAGGTATATCTGAGGCACCATGTCAAGGCTGAGTTCTTCCGACCCCTCCACCATCTTTCCAGCACTCCTCACTTTGTTTGACTTTTTAAGCAAAATCCTGGACGAAATAGAGCTGAGGTTTTCTAGAGCCCATGAGAAGCCTGGAAGAGGCCGTTCCCGCTATGGAAAAACTTTCGGGGTCTTGGGCATCCTGCACACATCCTCTGGGTTGTTAGGCAGCAGGCAGTAGTGGTTACCACATATATGGGAGGTATTGTTGAAAGGAAAGCCCAGAGAGGCTTGGTGCATTGCTGTGCAGAAGGAGTGTTCAAGGATGGAGTTGGGAGCAATTGCATGCTGTGCAGGACAGAGCCTGGTCCAGGCGCAGAGGAAGTGATGCTGTTGCTCATGCGACAGGAGACAATGATGGGCTGTGACCTGGAAAATCGGCAGCAAGGCATAGAAGGTGTGGCATGGGAAGTTGCTGCAGTCTGCACGCTCTGCTGTGATCAGCATGTGGATTCAATGTCAGTAGATGAAAGGCCACGCGTCTGGGGAGGACCAATAAAAATGCAAAATGCACTTTGGATGGAAATGTTCGTGAAGAAACTAAAGAGAAAACAGACCTGCTGGCAACAGTAGCTGCAAAGCAGTCAGACAGGGCTGGAGGATCGAAGGGTGGAGGATTGGGTTACAAAGCAAAGGAGATAACTGCCCCCCTCATCTGGCCACGTCAGGAATTCTGTAATCAGTGTTGCACAATTTGCTTTATAAATTACACTGGGAAAAGGGAGTAAAGGCCTTGTGATAGGAGAGGTGCTGCTTTTAAGAGGACCTACTCAGCCAAGCAGTTTTGAGCAAGGCAGAAGGCAGTCTCCTCCTAATAGAGCATAAAACCCCTGAAGGGCTGTGTGGGAAGAGAGGCACTCTGGTTTTGGAGTGGGTACCACTGCTTCCCTCAGGTAAGGCTGCTGTTTCTGCCAAAGGAAATTGTGAGAAAATACACTGCCAAAGTGTTTCAGACAAGACAAAATTTCCCAGAATAAGAGATGTGGCTCCTATCGAGCACTCATTACCAGAGGCACAGGGCTGGCTGCTGATGGAGAGGTGTGCTGGGAGGAATGCCCATACCTGTCCAGGCAGCAGCTACATACTCAGGATGATGAAATTCAGCAGTAAGCAACAGGGTCTGCAGAAGGTGGCCCTGATAATGCTTCAAGGGTAAATGTTCTTGCAGGTGTCTTTAGACACTGAGGTCATTGGGATGAGGGTGGATTTAGACAGGCTAACAAATCCCTGTTCTTTTCTGCGCTCACATCTGGTAATTGCAGGGGTTGCAGACTCAGGAAGCACTATCTTATGCCTTTTTTTCCTCAAATCAACAGCAAATGGGGTCATGGATGGGAAGTGCAAAATGTAATCTTTCAATCTCTTGTTTTCTTAATATGAAAAATGCATTACATTGTTCTAAAAGAAAAAGAAAAAGAAACAAAGAAAAATTATTTAGTGTGGACCCAAAAACTGAAAACCTCAAAGCCTTCCTTGTGAAGTGTGCTAGGAGTGACTTGAATAAACACATCTATTAAAATTAAAATATAATGCTTTTCTTCAGAAGGAACTACTGCCATGAAGGGTGTTTGTATCTCAGAAGCTATTTACATTGCCTTAACCTGGATGCACCTTTTTTTCCTCTATAGGAAAAAAACTTTCTACAGGAAAAAAACATACATTTTCTTTGCATAATCTTCTTCTTCACATTAGCCCTTTTGCCATAGATTATAGTTTCAAGAATGCAGGTTTTATTGTCTGCAGTTTTGCTTTAACTTTTATGCAACTTTTGTTTCCAATGAACTCTAATTTTCTGCGTTCTTTCTTGTTCCTTCTCATTTCATCTTCTCTTCATAGCGATTCCTCTGCTCTTGAATCTTTTCTCCTGTTAGTTTTCAGTAGATAAATGTCTGGGAACTCTCAGCAGATGAATGTTGGCTTTTGCTAAGTATAGGCAAAACTTTTATTCCAGAAGACTGAATTTGTGTCTTTTCTGTTTGTAAAAATTTGGTGATACAGTTTGCCACCATAATGAACAAAGATCTGCTTTAAAACTACATGATGTAAATGTTCATACATTTGATTTACTCATAACCCTGTAACCCAAAGGAGGCTTTGCTCTTACCAGGAGGCTGCCAATACACACTAATAACTGCAGGGCTGTTTCTCCAGCCTCAGCAAGTGGGAAATGATGACTCCTTTATGGTGCTTTACTTCAGTTCCCTGGTGTCAGGAGATGTGTGGGATATGGCCAATGGCCTCATGACTCAGAATAACTTCCTAAAATATATGATGGAGAGGAGCTCAAAGTGTATGGGCTTAGTTTGTAACCCCAAGGATGATGACAGAGAGACTTAAAAATGGCTCTGCAATTGAGGGGGGGAAGACTTGGGGATGCTGCAAAAGTACTGTAATGACTGAGATACAGGCAGGCTCAGGACCATCGCTTTTAAGCCAACAGCATCCACAGAGCTGAGGAGCTCTGTGCATGATGTCTCATGCCAAGAAAACAAAGTTGTTATGGATCCAGCCCCAGTGAAAAGGAGTGCAGTCAAAGCTGATCCAAGGATGGCTTTTCCACATGAAGCCCGATTAAAAGTCAGAATTCAGTACCAGAGGAAGTCTTTGTGATCAAGAATTAAGCTCATTTAGCAACCATATAGGATAATAAACTTGTCCAGAACTATAATGGTTACTGTTAAATCCTAGAAGTGTTTTTAAGCCTAATGCCTCTGAGCCCAAAACACCCTTGACCAGATACAGATTAAGTGTCTAGAGCAGGCAAGCCTCTCACACCAGCATCTTAGGCATTTCTTACCAGCAGTAGGCTTTATTGTTAATGAGCATCTTGAAATGAAGATGCCTACATGAATACTAAACTCCTTTAAAGAGCTTGGCCCAACCTGGAAAGAAAAAGAAAGGGTTCTCCAAGGTACGGTTGTTTCTTCAGGCTGTATTGGGTAGCTGCCAGCTTTATTCACAGAACTGCTGTTTTCCTGCTTCCATAATTGTAGTGGGCAGAAAGCCACCTCAAAGAAAAGAACTGGCACATCCTTGAGCTCCGGCCACCCGCCTCAGGATGAGCTGGCTGGCAGGTGCAGCCACTGTCTCTCCACAGAAAATGCGGTGTGACCCCTCTTTGTTCCTTCAAGCTCAGTGTCCACTTTTAGAGCCCAATTTTCCAGTGCTGTGAATGTCAACCCCTAGTTGCTCAGGTGCCTTTTCACATCAAAAGCTTGAAGTTTTGCTCCTTCAGCATGCAAAAATTGATTATTTATCCTTCTACTGCTGAGTTTGATCCTGCCTTATGTCATAAGCACCATCAAACCAGTGGCTGTTATATCCAAGTCACTAGCAAGTTTTCAGTGAATTGGGGTTTTGTGCTGTTGGAAAATGGCAGTTAATTTGAACGGAAGCTTTCTGTGCAAATGTATTGGTTTTGCTAAATTTAACTCACGACAAGGTGTGAAACTGCTGCACAAGGAGGCAGAGCAGGAGCATACCCCTTTCTGCCTCTCCTGGCCTGATCATCTAGGAGACTATCTGGTGTCCAGGCCCCTCACCTGCAATATGGAAAGTTATTTTCAAGTCCTTTTTTTGAAATAGTGCAAAATCTTTCACCTGGTACCCTAACCAATGGGTGAAGGAGCAAAGAAATCATTGGTTTCTTCGCTGCGAGGGATGGATGCTGCATCCTGGCGCCTCAGGCGTTTATTCAGAATAAGAAAACAATTCCCTTTTTTTTTCTGAAAAACACAAAGTTTTCACTTTTATTCCTTTCCAGAACTAAACAGATGTCAACACCTGCACATTTCACAACAGGAAACTGTTGGTGTTTCGGTTATCCCTGGCATTGGAGTGGCAGGGTGAACCTTTGGTGACCGGTATTTTTACCCACCAGCTTCCCCAGTGGCCTGGCACCAAGGCTCCCTCTCCATCAGTGCTGAAACTTCCAAGGTAGTTTCCAAGGGCAAGCCAAAACTTTGTATTCAATAACCCATTTCTCATAGTTAATTTATTACAGTTCAGGTCATTGGGAGACCTGGGTGAGAAGTGAGGATCAGCTGTATATGTGTTATCCTGACTTCCCTCAGCTCTTACTCCTTCAAGTCCAAATGTACACCAGAGGTAATTAGAGGGAAAAGCAGAACAGTGAATTGCAAAATCCCATTCTTTTCTCTAAAACATGAAGGGACATGTTTGCTCCAGCACATTGGGTTTCACAGTGATGGAGTATAAGCAGGTTAGGGAAATAAGCCTGTCTGCCCATGGTCAGCGTGTCTTTGCCTCTGTCTTACTGTAACTGGTAACAGGAGTGCAGAACCTCGTTGCCAGAGAGCTGCTACCTGCCTGTGAGCAGCCAGCAAAAATCCCTCAAGAGACCAAACGCTTTCCTTTCCATTTGCCCAGGCAGTGTGGCTCGATATACGTGTTGAAGAAAGTTTGACACCTTTTAGTTTCTTGAAGAGTGGATGTTGGAGCAATGGGAGAGGAAAGGTGAGGCAGGAAATCTGGCTCCTTTTAAAGGTGCTTTGATAATCTTCTGCACAAAAAGTGAAAGCCCTGAGATTTCTCACATTGTAACATGGAGCATGCACTGCTTGAGACCTACATTTATAGCTCAGTTACTAGGAGTGAAATACTTTACATGCCTCTGGGGACATGTGAAAGGAGAGCTGCCCCCAGGGTACTACTAGAAGCCATGCCAGCAGTTCAAATAATTTTTTTCCAAGATTTTATGATCTGATGCTTGGATTACATTTGTTTAGCTGTAGAGGTGTGAGGTCTGAGCAATTTGTCAAAGGAAAGAATAGCCCCAGCTCCAGACATGTGTGCATTTGGAGTTCAGCTTCAACCATGACACTGGAAATACCTGAGGAGGGACAAAGTCATAGAACATCTTGCCCAAGACCTGAAGTGTAGGAGAGAAGAGGGACACAAATGGTGGCAAAGAGTTGGAACAAGTGGGTGTGAGCCACCTTTCTCCCCTGTAGAGCAGGTTGAGTGCAGCACCTGAGGATGGTGTCTGCATGGCAGTGGGGAGAAAGCCCCAGAGCTATTGCCTGGTGTCAACAAGTGCTGTGCACCCAAACCTGGGGTGAACCCAGCACCAGGGTGAAGTCATCTAAAGCTCACCTGGACATCTCCCACCATGCAGTGGTCTACAGTGGACATCTTACACACCAACCAGACACCTCGAGGAGCAGAAGGGGCCAGACCTGAAATATCACTGTTTCAATCACCTGCACTGCTATGACAAGAAAAACCTTCACCTCCAAATATAATTTTATAAAATTATTTTATTCCAATAACTTCTTCCTCAAATTTCAGGCTTCAAACCTTTGTTTTTGTTGTTCCAAGGGGACAGCTTAATAACATTTACTTTTCACAGACATGAACTGAACCTGACAGCTCTCCAGACTGGAAGGTGACTATGGCACTCACCCTGCTGGGCAGGTGAGGCACTGAAGCTTTTTTCCTTCCCTTTTTGCCCCCTCATCAGCCTTCCCAGCCCAGGTCCTTCTGCCAGCCCACAACACTTCTCATCCTGCCCTGACCCTCCATCACATCCCCACATTCATCAGCCACTTGCATCCACTGACATCCTGCATCTGCCCACCATGGCAAACCAGATCCACTCCTACACACACGCACTTCATGGTTTGGGCAAAATTGGACATGGGCTGCACCTACCAGAAATCCAATGGAAAAGAGCTTGGGGGCATAAAAAGAAGACAAATGTAAAAAAAAAAGGTGGACATATGGTAGCCCAAATAAAGAGTGATAAAGTCCTCTGATGTTTCTGGAAAGACTCCCACTTAATTAACCAAGCTTTGGACCAGACTCCAAAGCTGCTCACTTTCCAAAGCTGAGATAAATTCCTGGCTCATGTTTCCAGCTTTTGTGCTCAGACTGCTTGACAAGGCCCATCCTCCTCCTTTTATTTATATTAGGGAGTCACTCATTCATAACTCATCTGGGACTGAAGCTCACTTCCCGTGTCAGGATACAGATCGTTTATAAGGTGATAAGGGACTATATTAACATTATAACCCGGTGTTTGTAGATGCTCACGTTCTCTCTCAAGATGTTTATCAGCAATAAACACAGCAGAAAATCTGCCTTCATTGACCTTTTCTTCACAGATGATTCTCTTTCACACTGTACATAAAACCTGACATTTATTTAATGTAGTGCTGTGTTGGGTCCAGTCAAGTTCAGTACATAACACTGAAGACAACAGGAGCTGTAAGTGCTCAGTACCTTGAAAAGACTGCTCTTATAAAACCTATTTAGAGTTTTTAATTGTCACATGTGCCAATGGTATATTCTTACCTGATCACTAGGAGTTCCCCCTGCACACTGTCCACCCCAAAACTGAATTCATTTGTTTTCATATGAACAACAAAACATACAATTACCAAGCACATAACAAGATTCCACGATGGATTAACAGCATTTCACAGCTGAAAAATAGGCCTGTAGATAAAAAGCAAATGCTAACAGATATTCACTTAGTGAACTCAGAATTTCTACCTCATCTCTAATTGCACTGTCACAGTGCATGCTGCATTAATTGAAAGGAATAGCGAACATTCCTCTTTTATCTTTGAAATGTTTTTATATTACTTGTCCTCTTCATGGCCAAAAGTCTTTATATACTGGGCTGGTAAATTTCACATTAATCTCTGAGGTCTGACAGCATTAATGAACTGGTACAGGTACCAGCAACAAAGACTGGGCATGGATGGCTCATGCCACTGGGATTACTCTTTGGTTCATATTTTAGGAGTCTTTCATTTCTAGGTAACAGATTTGACTCTACCATCCTCTAAAATGATGACCAGTTGACAGAGAAGAGTGGAGAGGAAATTCAAATTGCATCTAGTGCTCTCAGGATGAAACAGCACTGGTGAGTCAGTGACTCAATGGGTCAGCCCTATGTGCAGAAACTCTGGAGAGCTTCTACTGAGCTGGGATGGCAGAGCTTTGGTGAAGGGTCAAGACTCAGGGATGATGATCCCACCACAGCTCTTGAGTGACTGTTGCTCATGCCTATGCTTTGGAAATGATAGATCAAGATATGGGGTGCTCAGCTTTGAAAACGTGAAGGAATGTGACTTCTAGTCAGTGGTCAGCACTCACCTCTAAAAATAGAGGCACTGGAACTCAGTGGTGACTTTTGATAGTCTTGGCCAAAATCAGCTATTTTTAGCCCATCTGTTCCCTCCAAGCTCAGTTCTCTCAGGAAAAATGTATATTTTGGGGGAAGGGGAGGAGGCAGAGGTTCTTGTCACAGTTGAAACACTTTCATATCAAGAGTGCTAAAAAATGACAGAACCACTTAATTTCTTAAAATGGGTGTGAGAATGTTGCCAAGTTTTGTGAGCAATTAAACTTAATACAGGATAAGATGGCAGGGATGAAGGATAATTTTATGCTCTCAAAAGCTTAGTCTTTTTGTAAATTAAATGGCCTTAAGGAGTTTTCCAGCAAAGTTTGGGCTCAGCTTTTTAGGTCCAACAAAGCCAATTGTTAGTCTCATACTGCAGCTCTGTACTGGGCATATGTGACATGATTTTTAATGAATTCCCTGTCAAATTCCCATTCAGTCGCCCACCAAACCTAACAATAGTTTTGTTTTGCTTTTGCAGTTTTGTGCAATCAGATCTTGCCTAATGTGTTAGATTTCCCACATACCTCCACTCTTCTGAACAGCAAAGAATTCAGTATATTGGAGACTGAGAAATTTATCTGACAAATAAACACTAGACGCCTTCAAGGTGATGTTATAATAAATAGGAGCACTAATGACAGTTCTTACTAATGAGCCCAGATCTGTGAGGTGTTTGATAGTTCAGGTGCTCAGTGCCACCACTCACTTTGCTGAAAGTCAAGAGCATTCATTCTTGTGAAAGGGAGGTGCAGGTCCTGATTTGCCCTTACACAAGTTGTTTAGCATGTTAGTGAGAGTATGTCCAGACACCAACCATCCCATAACAGTATGAGAAAGACATCTTTAACAAGATCAGAGGTGGTGCAGAGGCTCTAATCCTTCAGACTTTGAGCACATTACTGACTCATTTTCTTGTGAAGCTATTTGTGGATGTTATATGAAATTATTCACTTATCAGTATTCAGACAATGTTAGATGATATACTAATGAGAATTTTTACAGTAATGTTGTAAACCAGCTACTGTTAATTCCCTAAGATCAGTTATTTAAGAAACTGGGGGACATGGTATAATATCCTTTGTGTGATACTCATTACTGTCCTGTTTGAAAAGTTCTGCTTAGCCAGACACCTGACAGAAACAATATAATGTGATTTAGACAGTATATTCAAAACACCTGATAGTCAGTCTGAAGAAGTTCATGAGTATCCCAGAAATGGAAATTTTAGGAGGGGATGGATTATGATAAAGGTCATGAATTATTTAAACATCATAAGAATGAACGATTAATAAACTATAAATGGGTCACTCTTCTGATGATTGGCATCCACCCTTACAGGTCGCAGTCTGACAGGTTATAAAACACAGCCTTAGGCCAGACACCAGATAGTCCATTCTAACAGAAGGAAAAAATATTTACAAGCAACTTGTCTAGCCATGTGAAAAAGTTCTTTCCATTTTTATTTTATCTTTTTCCATTTTCATTTTTTATTTCATAAATCTATTTTGTGTTATTTTGGTAACATTCTCTCCATGTAAAACATATTTGCAACTAACTATAAAAATATTTCCCAAGTACATTCCAACTAGCTGCAAGGGTGATAATCTTACAGACATTTTTCATTTTATGGCTTAATTATATATATTTTTAGTTGAATTGTTGGGCTTATTCTTGGGAGCCTGTTGGATCCTGATGATGCTTGCATTTGCTGTTGGGAATATGGCACAAACAGCAGCACTGAAGTAGATAACATTTATAAAGGCTCTAATAGCTTCGCTGCTGGCGAAGAACTGAGAATGTCATTTTCCCAACCCCACCTAGAGATTTCAGGACCTAACAAGCTCTGGAACAAACGCTACATTTACATTTAGTGAAACTGATCTTATCTGTTGCTGGAAACCCCTCCAGCTCTTGAAAAAAAAAAAAGAGAGAGATAAATACAGTTATATCTGATATTTGCATTTGTTTCTCCACTACTCGAACATATATCATTCTGACTAGTTCAGTGATGTTGCCCAATGCCATAATCAGACTCCTACATTACCATGTAATTGCTATGGCCATGCCACCATCAGCTAGAACTTAATCAGCTTGTATATGCCCGGTCAGGCAGTGCATCCAGGCAAGCTGTGTGGCTCCAGAAGGATGCTCTGGTCATTTGGTCCAGCTGGAGTATAGAATCATAGAACCAACCAGGCTGGAGAAGACCTTTAAGATCATCAACTCCAACTTTACCTCAGGACTGCCAAGTCCACCACAAACCATGTCACTAAGGGCCTCGTCTACATGTTTTCTGAACACTTCCAGGGACAGTGATTCCACCACTGCCCTGGGCAGCCTGTTCCAATAAATGAATCCTTCTGTCCAAGAAAATGGATCGTGCAAATGGATCATGACCTATTGAAACTGTGACCACTGTGTTGGATGGAGCCTTTGTGACCAGGGTTAGGGGATTATAATGTAGATGATGGGCAAAACAGTTAACAGGAATCTTTATATTATTTGAAGACACCATGTTCTTTTCCACAGGAAATACTTGACTCAACATTGTGTAATTGCAATTTCCTATCTGGTTTTTGCTCTTTTTTTCCCTTTGATCATTTCCTATCCTTCTGTCTCGAAGGAATATACTGAAAATTGTTAAGCAATTTCTGAGATACTTACATTTCAGTAACTGATACCCAGTATAGTGTAGTTTGCTGATTTATCATTCAGGAAGGAATACACCAAATGTAAGGTGCAATGAGGCGTACATTAATAGTACATGTTCACAGTTAATATTAGCTTGATATTTTTTAAGGCTTTTGATGAATAGTGCCACATTTGAGGAAACAAACAAACAAAAATGTCTGAGTAAAGACTTCCTGGTAAATATATTTCACAGGAGCTAAACCTGAAATTAAAGCTGTTTCCTGGGTCCATGCTTAACATGACATTATATGTTGCGCATGGGATTGACTGTTTGCCGATTGTTTCTGATTGTGATGTTTTAAATACCTAATAACAGCAACAATTTGATGTTCTAGTGTGTCACAGGTCTCACATTCCTGAGCCTAACTGTGCATCCAGTGTCTGTGGCTTGAAAGCTCCAGAGATACCCATGTTTCTCATGTGTGTGAATCAGTGTGCAGTAAAGTCTGTACTAATTGCCTGGAGGGTTCTTGTGCATTTATATTGGCATAAGTTGCACAAGAATCCTGTTCCCTGAACCTTGAAAACAAATACTTTGGCTTCAGGAAAGAAAATAGATCCACAACAAATGGTGTATTATTGCTTAATGGTTTCCTGACAAATCCCTGTCTCTGCTTTGGAGCTGTGAAAACAGTCACAGGGACTGCTCTCATTTCAGTCTCAGGAGGAACCTGACAGGTGCAGTGAACAAGCTGCTCAGGATAATAAAAGCCATAGGTTCAGTACGCTGTTAAAAAAGGCATTATGCACAGCTCAGACACTTAGCTTAGTTAAGGGCTGTCTGTGAAAAACCCAGAAGAGGAGAGATCCTGTGCTGCTGGTATGTGTGATGCTTGCATGTGCTTATGCCACTCGAAAATACTGAGAACAGGAAGGAAGGCAAGTTCTCTGTTACATGGCATGCGGTGCAACTCCCCAAAATAACAGCAACACAGAACAGGGGCAAATCATGCTCACATAGGAACTGTATATCTGGGGACTGGGTTTTCATGTATTTTCTTCTTTGCAATGGTTTTATAGTTTAGTAGGACTCTCCCCACGAGTTCAGCCATGGGTCAGTCACAGCCCAAGGTTTCTTCTCTCTTAACACCACATTGCACAGTAATGTCTGCCCTGCATTCAGCTTCTCTGCCATTTGGAGGATGGCGCTGGAAAAGGGTTTCTTAGGTCGTTGAAAAGTCTTACAGAACTAAACAGGCTCGATGTAACAACCTTGAAAATCAGTGGATCCCTTCTTGCTCCAGCAGAATGACCAAGCTGGAAGGTAATGTCTAAAGTAACAACCCTTCTCTTCCTCTTTGCCTGTCCAGCCTAGACTAGACCACCTAAGGCCTTCCTCACAATTTATCTAGCCTGCTCCTAGAGACAGCAGCCTGCAGCTGTGCCTCTCAACCCTTACCCCTGGGAAGCTTTTTCTGATGTCCTGCCTGAAACTCTCTAGCTCCAGTTTAAGCCCTTTACTTTTTGCCCAATTCACTTGGGTGCAGAGGAAGGCTTAATTTCTACAATACTTCATAAATCAATAGAAGGTAAGATGGAGCCTTTCTGCTTCCATTGTTACTTATTTATTTTTAACCAGAAATTTAGAGGATTTATTAACTTCCTCAGAGCAGTTCAAATAAACCACACAGAAGAGCAATAGCTTTCTATGGAGTGCTTTAGGGAAAAGTCATTTCATGCACTAGTTAAACCTGGTGTACTGAAGTCATGGGAAGTTTTGCCATGGAGTATAACACAGCCTGGATTTCAGCCAGTGACTGGCAGTTTTTATATTCATGTATTTGTTAGGGCCCATTAGTTCATCAATCCTGAGAGCATCCTAGTGTCTTCCAGGTAAATACAAATTACAATTGTTAAGCATCCAATAGGTCTTCCTGAGCTATGGCCCCTTCAACTCCCTCCAGAGGAGAGACAAATGTTCTCCTTAAAGCAGCATTATATGGGCCTTGATTTATTTACCTGATCTTGACTTTAAGTAAAGAAGAAAGAGCTGAGAGTGTAATTCTCTTACAATGACAGTACAGGTTTCAAGGAAAAAAGGAAAAAATATAGATTCTGGAAAAGGTGGAGACTCATGGCAAAGCACTGACAGCCTCAGTCCATCCATCCATCACCCCAGGGGCAGACCAACAGTCTATCAGTCACGGCAGTTTATTCATGTCAAATGATTCCAGCTCCCAGCAGGAGCGATGGGACCAGCACCAAGCAGAGGAGGTTTGAATCATCTGAGCTTATCACACAGAGGTTTCAGAAAGTTCACATTACAGAACCCCAATGCATTTTACAGCTTACTTGAAGGGAAAGGACTGAAACATCCAATATATCTCCCATAAGCTGCCTGACATCCCAGTAAACACTCCAGCAGGATAACCAGGATCCTTAGAACAATGGAAACATTTTAGTTAGAAACT
Organism: Psittacus erithacus; assembly: GCA_009867235.2. Lineage (NCBI taxonomy): Eukaryota > Metazoa > Chordata > Aves > Psittaciformes > Psittacidae > Psittacus > Psittacus erithacus. The sequence continues at coordinate 47,576 of WYDI02024046.1, read as the reverse complement.
GTAGAAGTTACAAGGTGAAGATTTATGTGCTGTGGGGCAAATAAATATTCGATTCCCATTAATGTTAATGGAAGTTAAGTGGCTAATTCCCCACACATTATGCTGAAGATTTACTTCTCTGTGTTTTATAGAATAAATGAATCTGTAGTCTTCCTGGAGGTTAGACCTGAGAAAAACAAAGAGCTCAGCGTTTGCTCCATTTTTATGAGGTCATTTTTTTAAAGGAGCTTTATTCCCTGAACAGAAAGAAAGGCTAGAAGAGCACCAAGTTAAGGCAATCACCTCCATGGGATGCCAGGGAGATTTGTGACAGGCATTTAATCCAAAGGCAAGACAGAGAGACATGTAAAGATCCGTATAAAATGTCTTAATAACAGGAGCCGGAAATTCGTAACAATAATAAAGGCTGTCATTTACACAGAGCCTTTCATCCATACATCTACAAGCTGGATTTTGCATTCAGAGGCACTCACAAAATTCTCTTGCAAACCACATGTGATTTCACAGTAAGAGGGCAAAATGCATCAGGTAGGCAGACTTCAGCATTACCAAAACCTTGCCAGCATGGGGGCAGCCATTTCATGCCCCAGGAACGTAGTTAAGCATGTTCCTATTTTAAAGCTCAGAGTATTCTAATTAACTTCAATTGATTTTTCATGGAGTATAGGCAGAAATGAGTGCATGTAAGCACCTACCAGTCATTCCCTGCATCTCCATACGAAAATCCCATACAATTTGTTCTTTTTTCTTATGCTCTGGTCTCTAAGATGACCCCATAAATTTTCATTTAAACCATTTAAAGTCAGTTTTGTCAACAAGTCAGTTGTTGACAGTATATGAACAGTATTCTATAGTCTCTGTGTTCAAAGATGACCAAACATTCATTCCAAACAATTACATTTTTCTCTTTCTCTGTTAAAGACTGCTACAAATTTGTGCAGAAGCTGAGATTAAAGATTATGTATGAGACAATTACACATTTGATTCCCTTTCGCCTGATCTTAAAAAGAACCGCTTCAGAGAGGAGAGAAAAATTCATTGCAGTGTTTTCAATAGGGTACAGTGATCTGCTATAAACGAACAGCAGCCTTTTTTCCTTATTCAAATGTTAAGCTTTCCCAGGCAAATAATATTTTCCCCTAACTGGTCATTCACTCCTCTATAATTCCATGCAAACAAATCTTTTTCATTAGCAGCGTCATTCTCACAGCTTCATTTTAATCGGTCATTGCTTTTGTATGGTGTATGCTGGATATTTTTCCCTTTCTGGCAGCAAAACAGCCTCTCAAGACCTTTGACAGTAACTCCATGCACTCATCTTTCATTAGGACTAAGCTGTCTCAGATCATCACTTTGTATTTACCAGAGCCAACAGCTGAAGAGGTACTAGAGGATCAAGTGGACTGGGCACCCATGCACCAGCTTCATGCACCCTGGTGCCAAGGCTGAGCCATAGCACTTTCTGTGTCCTCTCCCTCCCCCAGCTTCTGTTAAATGGTCTCAATGTGATGGGTTGCCTCCAGGCTCATTGCAAAATGAGGCAGCACACACAAATTAAGTTACAGGCCAGGCGTATTATGCTTGGCCTGGGGTGAACAAAGAACATAAATTCAGCTCCTGGAGAGCTTAGGGCTGAAATGCTAGGGAAGAGACAACCTGCAGATGGAGAAGCAGCTGATAGCTGGGCATGCAGGTGGGAAAAACCAGCCCATCACCCAATGGGGACATGCCCTATAAATGCAACACTGTCATCCTCTCTCCTTTGCTGGTTTACTAGGTGTAAGTGCACAGAGGAGGGCAACAGCAAGCAGTGAACCATAGCATGACACAAGGGTTTGGATAGCCTCCCCTTCTACTTGGGACAGGGTAGCTGCTGGTCTTATGGGGTTTTTCATTGCTCAGTGAGAGTCTGCTGATGAGGGTGATGGGGAACCTGAGAGAGGCTCCTGCTTTGTGTTGGGTTTTGGAGGGTCTGTCTCTTCCCATCAGCTGTAAAAGCCACTCAGGCAGACCAGCCAGCCAACAGGGACACCGAAATTATATCTTTATGGAGTTGGCACAGATATTCCCCAAAGCTATAACTGCTTGAGTTTGCGCTGGACTTCCCACAAGTATAGCAGATCCTGGAGGGAAGGAAGGCAGAAGAGAGAAAGCAGGACTGGAATGTGATTCTCTTGCATATTCGAAATGTTATTTACTATCTAGTAAACCCATTTTATAGCACCATGCATTTTATTTTCAAACACTTCTATCGACACGCACTGTATATCAGTCATTATCTGATTATGGAAGCTTTCACTGTGGTTTCCGGGCAGCTTTAAAAAGCTGCCAAAGAATTCAGTGTGCCAGAGGTTTGAACTTTGCTGCTTTTCACAAAAAGGCTGAAGAACAAATAACAGAAATGGGAAAAAAAGGATTTCAATGACCTGTGTGACTGCAATAGTCTACAAACCATGAAAAAAAAATACCTTTTGGGGATCATACAGTCCAGATAACCTGCTCACAACTTTCTGCCAGTGGATCATGGCCCCTCTGGCTTTTCATTAATTCTTGAAGAAGAGTAATGAATAAATGTCATGTCATTGCTGAGAAAGCACCTACAAGACACAGAACAAATATTAATTGTACTTAAAGTACTCCAGTTAGATGGTACGTGTGCATCCCAGAGAGGTGATGGACAGGTAAAGAAAAAGCTCTCCACTTTAAAGAGATAACTGACTCAACCAGTTTGTTTCTGCTGGCCACACATGAATAGGATTGTGGCTGTTCAGATCACTTTTACATTCTCTACCTCTCCTCAGGGACAATACCTTGTCTTTTTAAGCCATTTAGTTGTGTTGATAATTTTTATTCTTTACACTAGGCTCTTGGCCAAGGCAAATGTTTGTGTTGTTTTAAAAACTTGAAGTGTATCACTGTGGGAAACTAAAAATATACAGATAACTTCAGAAAGCATTTTTGAAAAAAAAACCCTGATCATATCCCATGTTATTTCACTTGCCTTCTATTGGTTTTCACACGTAGCAGTGTGCTCTGTCTTCGGTGGCTGTTTTTCTGTCCTCCTCCCTTCCCATTGCAAATACATGAAAATACTGATATGGTGCTAATTGAACTGAACTGTCAATATTTCTGTAGCAACAAAAGTTACAGAAGAAATCAAGCAGCTAAACTCAAACATTATTTTTATCCTTGAAAGAATGTGCGACATGTGGCTGAAATAAGAAAACCACTTTGAAGTTCACGTATATTAAATATTAGCACTAGACAGGACTCAAAATGGTAATGGAAAGACAGGCAAAGTTTAATTGAAAATGACAAAATTAAATAAGACACAGACTCTGAGTTCACATAGAGAACATTTGTCTCAGTCAAATGCTACCAGTGCTGCATACCAACGATGTGCTGTGTGCTGCTGTGCACGCAGGGACTCAAATCAGAAAGATTACAAGTTTGGCTTGTGAAGCCTGACTCTAAGTAAAACAAAGTTAGATGGCTGAAAATATTCAAGGACTGCTGGGCACTGACCAAGACAGCTTGGGGGAAGAAGCAGAAGTGAGGAGGAAGGTCCAAAGCCATCCTCCCTCCCAGCAGCTCTCCCTTAGCTCAGGGATGAAAGCAGAGGAGGAAGTGGATCCCTGGAAGTGGATCCGGGCAAGATCTACCAGCCATTGGGATACTGCTCACTGCAGAAGGAAACATTAATTAGAGTGAGCCTGATCTGCAGAACCTGGGCTTGCATGTCTGAACCCAGCTTAACCCAGGATTCAAGCATGTATGTTTTCATGCAGCATTAGCAAGTAAATCAAGCAAGCACCCGCTGTCAGCCCAGCCCAGCATCTTGCTTTTATGCCTCAGTTTTCATGATGAGGGCATTGTTATGTGTTTAGACAAGCCAGAGGCTGTTCTGCCTAGAGCCTGACAGGTATAAACGATACATGTGCCTATTAATCAGATGATGATTGAGGCCCATGTGTCCTTGAGATAATAGAGGTACTGAGGTACTGGTATATTCAGTGTGGACCCAAATCTATACAGCAGCTTGTCCTCATGAGTCACCATAACCTCAGACCTACCTTCCTCTTTCAAGACACACACACAGACAGAAGTCCGCACAGGTTTGTTGTTTTAGGAGCAGATGACATTAAAGCTGTACAGAGTTGTGTAATGTAGCTTTAATAAGCATGTGTTTTCTATTTGTCACTGCTTAAACTGTACTTTTATACCCACAGCCCAGGAGTCTCACTGAAATCTGCAAAACATTAACGGCAGCAAAGATGAAGGGGTTTCGAACACTCCACAGGCTGTGGAGAGTATCTGGCTGGGGAGGCTGGGTTGGGAAGAAGTCATTTTGATGGAATTAAAGGAAATAGTAATACAGGGTTGTAGGGAGAACTCTCTTCCTCTAGTTAATGTATTTTCTTAAACAAAGAACAGGAAGTTGTAACAGAAAGCTCCTCTGTGCTCCTTAGGCACACAGTCACAGGCATCCTTTGGCTTAGCACAAATCCCCTTTGACTGGGGGGCAAATCGGAGATCCTCCCCATTAGCAGCACACAATCCTGGGCATGCTCCATTCAGGCCCTCCTTTTCCCACTCCAGGGATGCTTTTCCTCTTCCGTATACCTCCTTAAATAGATGAACTGTTGTGGAATAAAAAGAGAAATGTCAGGTTTCCCTCCTTTTCACTGAACTCCATCCCTCCAGCTCTCTTGCTGGCTGCAAGAGTTCTTAGAGTGTCTGTTTTTCAGCAGTAACCATTCCCTAACCAAGGTCACACATACTGTCTAAATGCCAGCAACCAGAAACTTTAAATAAAGTGTTACTGGAGTAACTGTATAAATATCTTGCTTGCAATAATCTGCTCGCTGTCTTTCATGTGTTTGCTAATGAGCTTTACCTCCTGTGGAAATTTGATGGGCTCTACCCATACGTTTTTCCAGCATTTGAAAAATATATCAGTTTTTCTGGAAGGGGAGCTGGTGTTTGTTTTTCTGTGGTGAATTTTGTTTTTATTGCTCTAACTGCAGCTTCAGAAAATGAAATGTCTGTCAAAACAAATCAGGAGAAGGAATGCTCGAAACTTACATTTTTGGCACCCTTCTGCAACATCAAGTGTTCATTGTCTCAACGTTTTTAAATGCAGAACATGGTTAAAGTGAACCTCAAGATGAGAAATTAGCGTATGTCTCATTAATTATGTTTCAATGCGTAGTAAGCTTCCAAAGTGGAACTCGAGGCCATACGGAATTTTTCTGATGCCAAAGCCTGAGGGCTTCTCCAGCTACTGCTACTTTAGTCACTCTCAACGCATCCATCCCCAAAACCCACTAATAGCGGAGGAGACTGGAGAAATCCCAGTTTGGAAACATGTGCCACTGATCATATTAATCATACTGCTACGGCCAATCCTCATAGCATTTACTGCTGGATTACACCAATTGCCATGGGGTTACTTAGGCATGTAGTTTAAGCATGAGAAATATTTGCAGGCCCAAAAAATGTTCTCAAAGCAACTCAGTGCAGTGAACTGAAATATCATGGATTATGAGCTTATAATAAAAGCAGGGGTGCTAAAACACAATGCAGTTTGTCCTTGCAAATGAACCTACATCAGCTTCTAATTAAGCACACCAAGTCAGTGTGCATGATTCATTGATCTGCTACATGTGTCCTAGAATACAGTCTCCTCAGCCTAGTGCCATGATTTGCATGGGGGATGGCAGCTATGAAGGTTACAGCCTGCCTTGGACGTGCTGTCTGTGGTAATGCCAAGTATTTTCAAGGTAGTAAATCCTCAGCTAATTAGTGAAAAAGGGCACAAGAGGGAAAGATATCAGCTGAGCAGTGTTGTCCCTGCTATTAGAGTCCAGATGGAGATAATGCTGAAAATTGGCTATGCTTATGATATTGCATTTTAATAATGAAGGTAATTTCACAGTGGGGTCTTCTAATAATAACAGCAATCAAAAATCAACAATAAGCTAGTGGTTGTGCGAAGGGATGTGGGCATAGGCTTGTGTGCCACTGGACACCACATGCAAATCTTACTGTGCAAATCCAAAGTCCATGACTGAATGAGTGGCTTCAGAGAAATGTGAGTAAATCTTTGATAAACAAATAATAAATAATGGAAAGCCCAGGCAAGCTACCACATTTAATATTTTCCATATGCAAAAGTCCGGAGATTAATAAGGGGGAAATTATTCCATGTCAACACTACTGAAAGTCTTAGAGCCAAAATACTCTCGAGTCTGAACTTAGCCATGAGAATATTCCCTCAGTGAAGAACCATGATCCTCTGGTAAGACAATAATGGGCAGAATAACACACTGCAATTTGCACAGTACTTCACGGAAAGTGGCAAATAAGGACAGTGGTTGCATCTATGCAAAAGCATACCCCGGGCTAAGCTGAAAGCCAGCTCTGCTGTTCACCTGCAGTCCTTTGCTGCTGTAGCAACCTGGGTCAGCTCTGGGGTGAGCCCACTGGGAGTTTGAGAAGGGGAGAATCTGATGTGCTCTCTGCCCTGAACAGCACACCCAGAGCGCACATGGGGCCCAGAGCTCCATGTCTGCCTCATGTTTTGCAGCTTCCTTCTGCCCTGTTTGCTGCTGTGCTGATGCCATGTCACCAGTGTCAGTCAGAATTTTTTCCTAGCAGGACACATTAAGTGCTTACTGGGGCAGATGGGATTTCAAGGCCTTTCAGGTTGAATCCAACCTGCATATAGGGATAATAAAGTATGCAAGGTTTGGGGATTTAGGAGACATCCTAAGAACAGCCCCAGACTAGCCACAGCCACAGTGACCACCTCTATCTAGATCTATAGCATGGATCATGGTGTTTGCTCTGGCCAGGTTCTGCCCTCCAGCAGCACAAAGAAGGGGAGTAGTTGACATAAGGGCTTGCACATCACCATTCCCAAGCACCATGAAGGCAAAAGGCTTGCCTGGGACATGTTGAAAGAGAGGGGGTGGCCAAGAGAGGCTCTGCTGGTTGTGCCTTGCCTCTGGCTGAATGGCCAGCATCCCTGAGGTAACTCAGAAACATTATAGGTCAAATAGCCACTCTGAAAAATCAAGAGTAGCTATTTTCTGCTCTCCCTCCTCTCTGCAGTGTACTGAACAAATGTTTGGACATGTTTAATCTAAGAGGAGAAGTATCTTTATTAGTCTGTGTCATCGTTTTTCTTTCAAGTGTGCCTTTAGATGGTGTTTTATTATGATTTTTAAATTTTAACATAAATGCTGTTTTTCATTGGTATTACCTGCACTGATCTTGTTTCATTAATTCCTATCTTTGCTCCTGTGGATTTTATTAATTTTAGTCAGGGTATAATTAGATTTTTAAGAGCCATCATTAAATTCTGAGCATTTGAAATAGTCCTCAGAGAGACACCCTGTAAACATGACTGACTTCAAGCCCTTTTTTCCCATTATAAGGAATGCTGTAATATCTTTTGTTTTATTCATGAAATGTCATGTTGTCTAATATCACAGCACTACATCACATAACACATCCCGTTCTGGAGTAGTAAATCCTTTTAGGTTTCTACATTGTATTCCAATTTGCAATATTAATGCTGCAAGTAACATATAGTGACAGCTGAAACTTTCAAAAGAACATGCAATTTCCGTTCCAGACACCCACTATCATTTCCAGTAATGGCTATCCAGCCTGAGTGTATGTTTCTAACAGACTGTAACAGTAGGGCTGTTAAAGTACCAGTGGTACTTGTGAAACCACAAAAGCACGGGTAATCTGTGAATAGTAAAACATTTCCAAGAACTTTGACTTTTCCATTTCAAATATTAATTTCTTGTTAATCCCCAAAAGAAATAATAACAACAGTAATCATAATGATAGTAACAGTAACAGTCAATGGCAGAGTAACTATGAAGTGTCTTCCAGTAATACATCAATGTATAACTAAATTTCTGTATGTGGCAGAGCAATTCATCCTGCCAGTCTTGTCTAGAAAGAGCCAAGATTTGATGACTAAACCATGCTGCCATCAAAAGGCAATTCTGATTTTAGCTCTTGAAGACCTCAAAGGGTTTCCGACTTCTTTCTGTGCCGCCAGGCTTTCATGAGCGTTGTACGTTCCCACAGCATTGCTACAGTCCCAAACACCATACAGGAAAACGTTTGGCTGGGACACAGTGAAGGAAGAGAGGTGGCCAAGTGACCCTCAGTGAAAGTCCATGGACTTCCATCATACCCTTGGTGGCAGGCCATGCCTTCAGGTTTTCAAACTGGGCTTATCAGAGTCTCTTTTTTACCTCACCAGAAACAGCCCAGCCATCTGTGTACATGGTGTTCCTGCTCTGCCTGCAGCTGTAGTAATCTCTGTAAATGAAGGAAAAGAAAAATGAGGGGTAGGTTTTGCAAATGTGATTGTTGAAATCTAGAAAAAAGTTCAAATGAAGATAGCCTCATCCCCTCCTCCTCGCACACCTCAACCACAAGTTCAGATTTGTTCAAGTTCTGGCTTTTCCTGAGGCCTCATTCTCCATTAGGAAGTTTTATCCTTTCTGTACTAACTGTTTATACCAGAGGTAAATCCTCCCAGCTGCCCATAAGGAATGAAGAGGTTCCCACAGCACTGCTATCTCAGTGAGCACGGCAAGCCTTGGGGGAACAGTTGAGGGGAACATACATGCTGCATGTCAGGACCACATTTCTTTCAGACACTGATGATTTGAGCTTTTAATTATCTTCTTAGATATGTCAGGACAAGTGACAACATCACAAGCAAGGCTCACAATTCTCTGCTGGCATTGCATCAGCAGTAAAGCCAGACTGCAAAGCTGCGGGGGTGCCTGTAGATAAATGAGCCCCTGCATCCCAGCCTCTCCATGCGTAGCTGTTTTCATCCCTGGGATTCCACAGGTCACATTGGCCTCAGCAGGTCAATAATTCTGCCCTCTGTATCCATGTTTACCCATTTCTTTTCCATCAAAAGGACGGTTATAGCAAGCCAAATGATCCCTGCTGTGCTGGGGAGGCATATTCAGTTCATCAAAACATTCAGGTAAAGGATAGCCATCATCACAAAACCTGGCTCTGCTCTCAGCTGCACCAGGTTCACACTCTAAGCTCTACTCCTGTTTCCCCGAAGCTGAGCAAAAGTTGAGCAGAATGTTTCCAGCATACTTCAGGATGAACATGGGGCTGCAGCTGCACTCCCCAGCTACAGCCAGCTGCTGGCCCAGTACAGGAGCTGGCTAAACACTACGTGCTGTCACTTGTGTGAAGGGAGGCACAGAGGACAAGCAGCAGATCCAGGCAGGGCAGGTCTGCTCTGCCCCAGGGCTCCTGTGCAGGAGAATCCTCCGTTACTCTGCCCAGGCAGTGCTTTGGCCGCTTTCTGCTGCCTCAGCAGATAAAGCAAGCTACTACCTTGGACCAAAGTGCAAGGATTTAGCCCATAAATCTCAAGACTTTGATTAATTCCTTTCCTTTTATTCTTTTTCCTTCACAGATGTTAACATTTTACAAGCAGTTATATACTACCTTAGTGAAGTGCAAAGAAAATAGAAACCATGTCTGAAGTTTCACAAAGGATAAAGTAGAATAGCATGCATTGTTTTAATGCAGCAATCAAGATTAGATAAGGAGCATATGCCAATGCTGGATCTGAGAAATTAGCAGGAATGCAAAAGACATTTGTAGCATGTGTTTCTGATATGAAGTCGTTTTCACTCAGAGGGGAAATACGTTGTGCACTAATACTGATGTTTTCTTCCCTGATCCATCAGGTGAGAACATATTGGAAGAGGCAAGATAATACTGTTTCACCAATAGCACAATTTCCTTCTTGCTAGAAATAAATTTATTGTGCCTTCTCCATCAAAACTGATAGCATCCAGCATACTCCCATTTACCTCTCACTGCTTCTGTCAGCTGACATCTTTCTATAAACAGACAATGATTTAAGATTTCAGCAGAAATTAAATCCTTTTGCCTAGTAGAGGATGGCAAGCTTTGATGCTGTGCAATCTTGATTATACAGATTTAACATGAAAACACACCACACATCTAAAACTTGCTTGCTTTTTTCCAAAACTTAACAATTCAAGAACATGGTTGCTTTCATCATCCATCATCACAATAATGGTAATGATGAAAAGATGCATTAGCCACGCTTAAGTTATTTACTCAGAAAAGTAAGCTTTAATATGGAATTACTATAATCAAATTTGGAAACTCAAAAATGGAGGTTTTCATGTTACAGTCTGTTAGCTGAAATGTGGCAGCACAGATGTACCTAATAGTTCAGAGAAATCTGGAGTCCTTATTGAGACCTAGAAATCCCAGTCTCAATTGCATTAAAGAAGCAGTTTTGCACTGGGAATGTTGTGGGCTTGCCAGTCAAACTGCCAAGAGAAAAGGTTTGTTTCGACTCCCAAGGAGCTATGCAGAATTGATGGAGATGTGGATCCAACAGGCAGGGAGTGCCATGTCCTCTCCTCCTCTGGAGGAGCTCCACTCTCCCTCTGTGGGAGTCTGGCAAGATGAGCTGTCTATTTTAGGGACTCAGAGCTGAACAGGATACAGCAATAATGCTCCTACAGATAAAGCAATTTCCTTTGCAAAGAGTGGCTGATTAACTGGACCATTTCTGCAATTATTTCTGCAATTTATCCAGTTATATTATATACAGCCTCAGATGTTTTGCAAACTCAAGTGAGATGTGCAGTTAAACAAACATAGGTAGATGTCTATCCCAGCAATGCAGAAATGACTACCCCTCAGTTAACCCTATGGCACTGCTCTTAGACTACTCCCCTCTTTATATTCCCACTTTTATTTCTATATTAGTCTTACACAAGAAACAAATTACTCCCATAGCACATGGGGCTCCACAGCACAGTCATTGACCTTGCATATGTGATGCTCACCTGATGGTGGACTGAAATACATGACCTCTTCCTTTTGCCTTCCCGCTAAAGGGAATCACAATACATTTTAATAAGGTTGTATACTCCCACATAGTGAGGGAAAACATGGTGCTGCTCTTGTGTGTGTGCATCTTATAAAAAGAAATTCTTTTGTCAAAGAAACCCTGCAAATTATAGCCTAAGGCATAAAAAAGATATCTAGATCCTAGCTCAGATTTAGATGTGAACACACTGTGATCAAAGATCTTGGAACTAAAGATAATTATACCCTACTGCAACGATCATTGCTGCTTTAAAAATAAATCAGGGTGGTTAGAGTCTTTTCACTGAGAGCATTTCCAAGGGAAAAAATGGGAGTTGGATCAAATACAATTTTAGGAAACATGCTATTTTTTAACTATTAAAATAAAGATTAGAAATTTCCAGGCACAATCTGGATTTTTGTATTAATTAGATTTTCACTTAAAACAGAGGTAACGTTGACATTTTGTTACCTTTAGAAATCTCCCACCAACCACCTCAAGTGAAAAATATTTAAGCAGAAAATGTTCACTTAAAAATTTTACAAGAAAAAGAACAGAGCTTCAAAAAAAAAAAAAAAAAAGAAGAAGAAGAATATAACTGGAGAAAAAGGAGCTTCTAAATTCCTAAAAATAGGATTCACTTTTATTTGTAAAAGCATAGGTTTTAAATAGACATCAACCTAGCCTTTAAATGTGTGAGCCCTACACATTGTCACCACTATGGCTGTAACTATAGTCACTGCTAGAACTGACTGGTGACATGCAGGTATACTGATGTGCTCACATCTCAGCATGTGAGTTAAGGAAATGATTGCAATCATTCACAATGCATATGTCTTATAAATCAGATGGATGAAAATCAAAATCCCTCATTGCTGTAAGCACAAAATTACAGGGATAAATTCTGAAGCTATTTTTGGATTTTCAGTATTCCTATGTCATTAATCCCTCTCTCTGCTTCTCCCATTATTACCAGATTAAGTTAATAAGCCTATAGGCAGGAGAACCATCACCAACAGACTCCGCTGGTAACTAATCTAAATAATTTATGTCAATTCTGAGAGTAATCAATATATGGCCTAATTTTTCTAGCTGTATTTTCTTCTATGCATAGGAAATGCAGAGGATTTCAGTGGCCATTTCAGAAGCCTTTTTAAAAATTGAACACTAGAGATCATATTTTCCAAACCTGCCCAGTCTGTCTCTTCTAATTAATGATGTGGTGCACTAAAATAGATTGCTGTGTATTTTGCAAAGTGTTGCTTGAAGTTTGACTTGTATGACTGCCATTGGCTTTCACGGCCGTTGCCATGAAAACTCTAAATCGTTGTAAAAAAAAAATAGATGTCTGTACAGCAGAATAGAAAAAATATAGATGTTGCCATGAAAACTCCACTATAAAAAAATAGATGTCTGTACAGCAGGATAAAGGCAGAAGTTGCAAATAACATGTTGAGAAATTAATATGCCTAAATAAGCAACCCAAGATTGCTCCTCCAAACTGAGCTCCCTCCAAGACAAGAAATGTCACTGATGAGTTCTTGTGCCACTCTATCCTCAGCGTGTAGCTCAGCAGCAAAATTAGCACCAGCACCTTATGAATCTATTTAGCAGAACGGAGAGCAATGAGTCATTTTGCAGAAGTCAAAAATCGACCAGCTGAGAACAGCTTTTGATCACAACCCCTTCCATGGCCCTTCCCTGGCCATGGGCCACTGGCTCGCCTCAGTGTCCCCTGTGAGAAGGCCAGTGGCCCACAGAAGCTGGCAGCTTCCACAAGAGCAACATGCAACTGCAGATGCTTTTGCTGGTGGATCTGTTCATAAATGAGTTCTCTTTAAAACCGTCCAGCTGCAGAAACTTGGCAAGGGGGCTGCTCCACAACACAAGCACTAACTCAGCTGTCACTCTGGATACAGGGCTTTTACACAGTGTGACATTTGCACTGATGGATGATGTACCCAAACATGGTGTCTATGTAATAAATGCATATCAGTGAGTAAGCACATTTCATTCCTAAACAAAAAATCATGCCTAGGAGAACAAGAAATCAACAAACACATTAGGGATACGAAAGGTCATGGGAGGAAGCTTTTCTTATTAACCCTTTAAATACTGAGAAGCTGAAAAGAGGAGCCATTTAGTCAGTGTATGGAGAGCTAAAGGTTTCCATTGCCCTCTTCCTTCCCACTCATATTAGCATCTAGCAACAGTGTACACAGGGATTTCTGATATTGCAGAATGTTATATGTCTTAATGCAGGCAAGAATCACTGAGATCACTACCTGCAGTAGTCCAGATCTGTCTGGCCTGTTGGTTATAGCTTTAGCTTCAGCCACTGAGCCATAGTATACAGCAGAAGTGTAGCAGTACTACACTTTTATTGGTATACACGATTTAATGCAGTGGTGTTTTATGTAAGTTACCCTCAAAGGATGGGGGTATGCTCTGCTTGGTGAAACTTTGTCTATCACTTGCAGTACGTGATCAGTGACACACTGATTCCCTCAGATCCCTCAGGGTTTGTTCCACCACCACAGCCCATCTACCTGTGTGCCATCTGCTAAGCCACTGTTTGGACACTATTGTTAGGGAATCCTGATGTCCTTTTTTGCTTAGGTTACAAGGCAAAGCTTCACATACAGCCAATGCCTCTCTCTTTCCATATTCAAACACCCTCAAGGCCTCAGTATGGTGAGTTACCTCTGTTTCTGAAACAATCTGCCATGTTTAGTTTACCACTGCATATTTTTCTGATAATGTTTCTTCCTGCATATCACAAAGAGAAGCCATTGGGCTTCTCCTAAATTCCCAGTCACTGCAGGTCACTTATCCTTTTCCTCCCCTATTTTCTCCATGCCATTTCAATGGCTTCTTAGGGAAAGGCAAATTCTCTCCCTTCCCTCCATCAGTCCATGGTCTTCCTCTTCCTCATCCCACTAGTCGAGGCAGGAAGGGAGCAGGGTGCCAGCAAAGTGAGTGCAGAGCTACTTGTGGCACAGGAGCAGCCCTTTCTGCCATGTGCTACACCCCAGAAAGGTCTCTTCAGCCATTGGGTGGTCCAGGATCCATAATTTGAGAAACACTGACAGGGAGAAACAAGCTTTCTCTATTCCAGTCCAACACCATTTGATGTTTTCTCTTACAGGCTGTTCTCTCCACCTCACTGCACAGAGAAAACACCCCAGAGTATCCTGTTCAGAGCCACTTCCTTGCCCTACATCCCTGTGGATGCAGCTTCTGAAAGGAAGCATACTCGGCAAGGATGGAGTGCTTTTGGGAATCATTCCCAGCATATGGAGACTACATTCTGCAGCAAGCGAGGGCAGTTCCCTGAGCAAGTGGAAAATGGGCTTCACCTCCCTGTGGTCTCACTGTGGTTTGCTTCCCTTGCGATATTATTTTTGAACAGCAGGCAGGGGCTCTGTGTTTCTTGTTCTGTTTAGTAAATCCAGCAACCAAACCTGGCCCACTTCTGGGTGGTCCTCACAAAATACCAGAAAACCACGCCAAGGCCATGTGATAGAATAGTCATAAGAAATATAGGGATTGCTTTGACAGATACCTCAAAATCAGTTTTTCAAGAAATGGGATGTTTCAACCAATGTGTTCATTCCATTTGGGTTCCTCCCCCCCCCCCGCCCCTTCTTTTTACTTATTCCATGCCTTTGTTCTTCATTCTGGTAAGCCAGAATTACCAGCCTGGAAAATTAAGGTCATTGATGCATGGTACTTGACTTGGTCTTAGTCTGGGAGACGTTACACTACACAAAATGCCTTCCAGGTTAAAGAATTCAGATCTGAATTGCGAGGCAGGCTGACTGCTTTCATGACCAAGAATAAGAAAGAGAGATGCAAAAAGCCAGCCATTAAAGCCCAAACGTAAGCATGGTTTCCTTTTATTTTCCTGAACATTTTGTGGGTAAAGCTAGTGCTGAAGGACTAATCTCTGTGCACAGGGCCAGCCTGAACCTTGCCAGGCGCTACGGCTGCCCGCAGCCCTGGCTCTGCCAGAGGACTTCACTTGCAGCAGCAGCTGTCCCACCGTGGGGCCCCTGCACTCGCCTTTGCCAACACACTTCAGCCATGGCTTCCAGTGCCTGCAGTCCATCTGACCCTCCTCACTGACATCTGCCCCAGCCCCACCAGCATCACTGCCCTCCTGCCTCTGCAATTGCTTTTGGAACGCGTTAGACCCCTGGGCAGAGATGGGTGGCGTGAGATGGGCTGAGAAAAAGGAAATGCTCGGAGTCCCTTCTAGCCTGAGCAGATATGGAACCAGGAGTAGAGGGTGCTCACAAACTTACTCTGCCGTCTGGTCCCTTCCAGAACCAGGGGCACAGTGGATCGTCACCCAGTTCATCTCCCTGCACATTTGGGGTAACCCTACACATGCTTAACCTAGAGGGAAAATAAACATTGTGTTTCATCACTAATGCAATCCTTCACAGCTACCAGCTATTGATGATGTTGACACTTAACTAACATTTTTTTATCCACTGCTTTTTACAACTTCATTGTTGTCTTTACAACTGCATTCAGTCTTTTCTGGAGAGGATGAGAACTTAAGTCTCTCCAGACCAAGAGGGCAGGCTGGCCTGACACTGGAGTAAATTCCCGTTCTGATATCAATCATATTAATAATTACTTGGACCAGAAAGGCTCTCCCCTTCTTAAGGGCCTGATCCAAATTACATTACATCAGATTAACTCTTTTCCTTTCTTCAGTTGCCTGTGCAGCAGCACCTAATTGGGCATCTAAGCTCTTATTTGTCACCACCCTGATTTAATTAATTGCCATAGGATTAAAAATACTGTTTAATTCATGCTCACATTAGTATTCATCATTCTTGTCTCTTTTCATAAACACAGGCCCTAATTCAAGCATCGTAATTTTACACAGCAAACATAGCCAAAAATGTGATAAAAGAGAATTTCATGATCAGAGGTTGGCTGATACAGAAACATAGCCCAGCAACACAACCAAAGCAGAACAGTGTGATTGATTTTGCTTTTTCTTTACTCCCAGCTGCTACTATTTATGTTGCTATTCATGTGAAATCTGTCTCTAGACAATGGGATCCCATAGAGGGAGCAACTGGTGACAGGAAGAAGCAGTCTGCATTAAAGGAGATACACATCCTCCCTCTCATCCTGGCATGGATATACATCTGAATAGACAGTCATTGCACTCTTGGATCCTCTGTCATTTCCTTATGATTGAGGAATCCAGCTGCTAAGCTGCATTTACAGAGATGCTGAGGGTTAAACCTGCACCCCCCAAACCTTCATCCCACAGCCACCTGGCCCTTCCCAATCCTGCTAGCTTTCCTTTGCCACGTTACTTTCTCATAGAGCCACCTCTGCTCTCGCAGCATGTAAATAAGGTAGAAAAGGCTGTTCTCCTTCGACTCAGTTAGTGAGAGAAAATGATTTTGTGGTTAATGGCCAGGGTGGAGACTCAGATGTGACTTCAGTTCCCAGTGCTGCTACATGCTTCCCACACAACCTTAGCTCCTCACACAGCCCTGTTGCACTCACCCAAGCCAAAGGAGAAATAACAGAGCAAGTGTGATTTCAAACAGCAAGCGCAGGGTGCCAAACCCACCAGTCACCAAGTGACCTGGCACTAGTGACACCAATATGCTGCTGCCTGCGTGCAGCTTTGTGCTGTCGGGGTCACAGCCTGAGCAGAGCACAGTGCGGCGCCATCCCTCCTCTTCAGCAAGAAAACTGCACCACAGTATTTCTGACTACAGTGATTTAGTGTCTGTTCCCTGGCACTGCATCAGACTGAGCCAGCCAGGGCACAGGGAACCTGAGGACAAGCTGTGATGAAGGGGGCATCACTGTGAAGACAGAGAAAGGTTTGTATAACTGCAAAGGCAAAAGGTCAAATCCTTCATTAAAAAAATCTGTAAACAATTAAAGTAGCCATGAATATGAGAGGTATGAGTGCAGCCATTAATATCTAGGGGAGTGGAGGAAGGAAGACAGAGAGATGAAAGCCGAACACCTTTTTGAACCACAGCCAAAGCTTTATCAACCATATAACTAAGAGAACATATCCTGCTCAGCGAGACACGTATTCACCCTGTTTCATTACATTCTGTTCTGTCCTCAGTCATGATGGATCCTGCTGAGACTCATGTTTAACAGCTCCTTCCTGGAGCGGCTCGAGCAACAACAAGAAAAAAAATATTGTGAAAGTCACACCCCATTGAAACTGCATCCTAAAGGGAGCCGGCAAGCGCAGCAATCACCAGGATGACTGCGAACACCAGGGCGACTGCGAACACCAGGGCCACGCTTGGCTCAGAGGCTGCTGTACATGTTAAAATTAAAAAGGACTTTAAGCAGATGCAAAGAAAGTGGAAATTAGGGACCAAAGTGTAGGCACAGGAGCGATTCATCATGCCTGATAAGGAGCCATTAGGCTGGATTTTGATGGGAGCAGAACCCGGGGAAGCCAGCCTTTCTAAGCCTACAAATGCAGGGTAATATCCAACTGTTTTCAGATAATGGAAAACTGCATTAACCTCGTAATGCTTCCCTGGTGACTCTGTCACATTCACCCTCTTACAAGCCTTTCTGCTACTTTTCTTAGCACCCTCTGATTTCTCCAGATGCTGTTTCCATTCTCTGAGGCCAACGCAAAATGCCCTGGTACAAGAGATCAGAATCCAGCCTCTTGTTATTTCAGCCAGAACAAGATTTCTGGCTTGTTTTAGCCACCAGGACAGCCTTGACATGCTTTGACTTGACTGCATCAAAAATGTAAACAGCAGCGCTAAGTACAACAATTAACGTTGTGTCTCTGCAGATGTTTGTTTCCCTTGAAGGAGCTTGGAATTTGAGTGGGGAAAAGCAGGGTAGGCAGCAAACAGAGGCTAATGCAGTCTGGGGCAAACTTCCCAACTGCAGTTTTATAAACAGCTCAAGCTGCTCCCCTTTCTATCAGTGATGTCACTCCCAACCTTATAGCGGGCTGCGGCATGGCTATCCATCATCTGCCAGCTGCTGTTCCTTCCCCACTGTATAGCAGGAGGCACATGGTGTGTGAAGGCGGCTGGAGTCTTGAAGCATTTCAACTTCATGTGAATGGAAGCCAGTAATCTCCAGATTCCCTGGATTTTTCATTAAATTATCTCACCCAAGTCTGCAGATAATGCCGTCTAACAGTTGTAGGTTATGATTTCCAAACAGCAAGATAACCTTCATCATCAAGCAAAGGCAAAAATGCCATTAGCAGATAGTGAGGTGATTTAACTCAACCTAACCATTTGCTCACAAGTCTGAATTCATGTCATCAGCTGTGACAAAATGAGTGTTTTCTTAGACAGATATGGACAACTAACACAGCGCAGAACTCGGTGATCTTCAAAGGACTCTTGAGTTTTAAATTCTCCGGCTAAAGTCAAACATTTGTCTTTCTTATCACTTTCACTCGAAGGATGTGTTTTTGCAATATTACATCAGGTTCATTTGCCAACAGAAGAGGCCAAAAGGTGACATCCAAGAGATGAACACTGCCTTCACCTACGCGACAGTAACCCATCAGCTGCGCTGGAATTACTCTGGGTTTTTAGCGAAGTACTTGACAGCAGGACTACAACACCCTGCTAGAACATTTCTTGTATCACCATTGCAAGAGATCTGTAAATCCAGCACTTTCCAGTTGAGATATTTCAGATGAGAGCTCAAAGTTGAGGTGATCAAACAACCAGCAAAGAGGTGACCAAACAATGAACAACAGTAGGCCACACAACTTCCTTCCCCCATCCAAAAAATGTGTTAAGTTAGAGTAATACTAAATGCAGAGTTATTCTGTGTCTAAAACCTATTTTGCCTGCAGTTATATCCCTTCACATCATGAGAGCTGGAGACTTTGGGACAGGACATATTGTTTAACTGGTCACCTGCATCTTCTCACTCTCTTCTCAAGTGACAGCAACTAGGATGCTTTTGTATACATCTTTAAACTGTTTCTGACTCAATCCTGCATGATTCCTTGTGGCGCTGCTCTCGTCCCTCAGCGGGCCATGAAAATCAAAGCAAATTCCATTTGCTTTGGAAGCAGATGCCTTGTGAAAAAGCCTCTGTCTGTTTAGCAGCATGGCAGATTCATTCCTCCTGCAGTCAAAAGGTTTTATGTTTAGTGAGGTCACACAGTCAGAAACTGGCCAGTTGAATACTCACTGAAGAACCTCTGCATAAGTCTGATGTGACTTGACAGGACAGAGAACTACCTTCAGCATCAGGTAGACTATTAGCATATCATCTCTCATTACTCAAATACAGCTAAGTGGTTTCACTGCACTACATTGTTATTATATACAGCAAACATTGCTACATCAGTTTTTCTTTCCTGCAGTGTCTCATGGGGCTCACAGCAAAAGCAAATGAAGTGAGCAAAGAACGATCACGGGCACCGGACTGCTTCAGGCATAGGAAAGGCTGAAGGTGACTGACTGCTTTACGCAATGCATGACTACAAATCCTGAGCTGGTTGTTTGCCACTTTTCTATAGAGATAAACAACACATGCCACTACTCAGTGCATGTCATTTTCCACAATGCCATGAACTCTGCAGGTGACAGCCTGGGCAAGGGAACAGAGCCAGCTGTCTGCACACAGGCTGATTGGATTTCAATAGACAGTACTGACAGATGTGGATATTTTTCAAAGCTATCTGTGTACTGGAGGATTTGAAATGTTTCTTACCTGAGGCTACCTGCCAATAACTACTATTCTTTGCAGCTGCAAACACCTTCAAAATGAAGGCTAAGTTCCAACTGAGCCTGATGTTCTAACTCCAGATTTAAGGTATGTGAAGAATTCAATCAACCTAATTGAGCATCTTGTTGAATAAAGATGAGTTGGTTTTTGTGCCCATGGTTTCTGGACAGTTGTGCCAAGCTTTCTGCTATACCTAGCCAATGACTTGCTTAAACCCAGACGTATCTGTAGGTTAGTGAGGTTGAGTCATGCCAGTGTCTCCACAGTGACATGAAAGAAAGCAACACTCCTTGCATCAAGTAGCCATCTTTGTAGCTTGGGACAAATGGGTCAGCTGGGAATACCTAGGCAAGGATGACCAGAGGGTTTCTGCACAGAAGAAGCTAAAGAAAAGCAGCCGGGCCCAGTGCATTTAGCCATCACTGACACTTATCAAGTGCATCATCTGAAACAAAAATAAAAAGTAGCTGTAATTCAGTCTCTGCACTCCCTGTCTTCAAAGAGCTTCCAAAGGCATCTTGAATTCTTCACCCTTTTGCTAGCATGCTCAAAGTGACATTAGAAGCCACTTCTGGCACTGGCTGTTATCACACCCCAGTAACTGCAGCCCCCAGCCAGCCACATGTTGGCAGAGGCAGAGGAACGCAGCTGTAACACTATCTATCTGACACACACCAGGAGAGTGCACAGCCCCACTCACAACTCCACTACACCACAGATATCAGCCCTATACACTAACTATAGACTTGCTGAAACACTATCATACATGAAGGACTAATTAGGTGTGCTGGGCCATTAGACATCTCTGAGCACTGACTGATGAAAAACGTAATTAATGGCAGCTTTCATAAACAGACTCCAGAATGGAGAATTAAATTAAAAGGAAAACAGCTGTTGCTAATGGAAATAAGGACCATTTCTTGATTAAAATATCTGCCTGTCTGTCTGTGGGAGTTTTTCCAGAATGGTGGGGTGGAAGAGTGTAACAAGATCTGGGAGCAGAGAATCTGCAAAGCTTCCTGCTGAAGAAAACACAATTTCTCTGGCTAATGACTCACAGTGTTTTCCTTTTGCAGATTGGAGTAGAGGAAACAGCTATACAATTGCCTTGTTCATCTTGCTGCCAGTCTGAATGGCTTTATAAACCTTGGAGATCAACCCTGACATAAAAGAATCCAGTTCAGCTTTAACATAAGGTAAGATTTCATATTACATGAACCCACAGTTATAGTTGGGTCTAAATTTCAAAAGCTGCTTGCTAAGGCCCTACATACTAGTACAAAGCTCTGAATCCATAAGAAAACATTACCACAAATCTCACTTAAGCACATGTATTGATTCTGTCATCAAACTGCATCAATGGATGTGCAGCTGAGGACATCTATCCGAGGGAGACTTCCACCCAGAGCAAGCCACTACGGGCTCAATAAAAGTTTACTGACAAAAATGAATAGGTCTAAAGGACATAAAAAGTCAAAATCAAGATTCTTTTGAGGCCTTTCCTTCATGCTGAGATGACTCTGATCCTCTTTGACAAGCAGTACTGCAGGAGGACACTACAGCACAGAAGAGTTAAGGTCCAGATTTTTATAGACACAGAGACACAGCTTCATCTGCCTCCTACTGTCTTTTGTGTGACAAAAGTCACACATCTGCAGAGTGAAAGCCTTTTTTCTGAGTCCCTGAAGTAATGTTCTTTTACATTTACTTCATTTAGCATAAAAATTTCCAGTGTGCTTCCAAGTACCATTGGGATCTGTGTGTTTCAGTGTGTCCTCTGCAACCCTCACAGATAAAATCGTAGACTCATAGAACCATAGAATACTTAGGGTTGGAAAGGGCTTTAAGATCATCTAGTTCCAACCCCAGATACTCTAGTCGGTCTTCATATAAAGTCTTGCATCACGGGTTTGATTCTCTGGGAGGTCCTGAGCACCTCCTGTTACAGATTAATGCTAGCACTTAACTGTTGAGCAGCTCTTTGTAAATTTGCACCCTGTGCTGTACGTGGGGCAGGAGAGCCCCTGCACCGCCGCACTGACTCCATCAGTCCTGCTCTGCCTTCTTCAGGATGACAGATCTTTTCCACCATTGATGCCTCAGAACTAAGCCCTGGAAATCTTATGCCCCATGAAGCACACTAACAAGGGAATACATGCTTCATACACCCTGTGCCTTGAGGAATTAAGGTGCATGAAAGGCTGCGTTCAGGCTGCATTATCAGATTTAAAGTGGAAATCGAAGAGAGAAATGTCTGAAAGATGAGCCAGCCAGGAATGCCTGTTGCTTTCACCTTTGATCCACGTGGTGCTTTTATGTGATATTTCAGTCTTCCAGACAAGATAATTTATCATAGTCTGCATCTTATGGCACCTCTGATGGATATAAATGAGGCAGCAAGCCATCCTCTTTGGTTCTCACTGAGGCACTGCCATTTAGTTAGTGGCATAATTCAGTCCCAGCTCCCTTTTTATCCCCATTTTTTTCTCTGCCTGCAGAGTCCAAAAGGAAATTCCCTCAAATAAATACAAAAGCACTTGATATCCATCTAATGGCATTTCAGGGAAAGGAAGCATAAACCCACACAAGTTATTCATCTCGGTAAAATGGTTTTATCAGGGGCCAGAAAACAATTGCTTAGCCTGAGAAGATCTGATCTTCCTTGTGAGACGTAAGTGCATGACATTATGTGCAGAATGGGTGCTGCTTGAGAACCCAGGCAGATACAGAGCAGGCATGTGGGAATGATCAGCATAAAATATTTCCTCTTAATGATGTGCACACTTCTGTTCCTTTGAGGGAGAATATGTGCACTGAATACTGCAGCACATTCTTCTAGTGATACGAAGGTCTTGATCTGCTGGTGAGGGCTCAGACTGGAGAAGTTACTTCTATCACTGACTTAGCCAAAGGTTTGCCTCTCCATTGCTCATCATCACTCAGCCTCCCTGTGCCGGGGTGTTCCCACCAGCAGAATAGAAACAAAGTTCATGTCCATGGGTTCACCATTTGGGAAATAAGCTTGACTGGAGAACCTGACTCCAAAGGAAAACCAGTCCCTGTGGTTTGCTCCACTCTGTAGTCAGCAGCAGCATGGTTTATTTTTCTCCCGTAAGATTATCCCTTCTTCTTCTTTCTCTCTCAAAGCACCAGCATAAGCCTGAATTCCCAAACCCAGGATGAGTGAATCATATTTAAAGGAGCCCAAAACCAGTGCTTTAATGCAGCCTTTCTTGTGGGGGGCCTGGATAAGCAGCAGAGGAGGCCCACAGGTAGGAAAAGATCAGTCAGGCTGAGCAGTGATCCAAGGTGGTGGCACCAGAGCTGATCACTGCTCCTCCACTGGAAGCTGCTGTCACAACCCTGCAGCAATCACAGAAATCACAGCTCACAGCCACTGCTGTTTGCAGTTCATTGCCATAAATTAAATCATCAGTGTAAGGTAATACAGCAGACTGGAAATTGCAGAGGAGAGGCTGAGGACCGGGCAGGCATTTGTGCCTCTCTCCCCTTCCATAATGAAAACAGAGGTTTATGCCTTTGCCACCCCAGGAAGATTTGGCACACTTTGTCTGAGGGAGTCCCAAGCGGCTCACTGGAGGTCACACAGGAAACGTGTGTCAGCACAGATCATTTTGCAGGGTGTTGGGTTTGTGTCTCTGGAGGGCCAGGCACAAACGTCCCCAGGAGAAAACCTTTTCCTTCAAGCAGGGGCTGGCTGTAAGCATCAACCCCCAGCCCTTTATTTACCATCACTGCTGCCTGCCAAGTGTGTGCCTTTCAAGATACCTTGTGGATGGCTGGCACATGCACTTTGAGAAGCATATTGTGTAGTTGCCTTTCTAAAGCACTCATGAGAAGGCTGTCCTAAAGAACAGAAGGAGAGGTGTTAGTTTAAACAAGCACTCCTTAATGTGCACAAGAAACCAACTCTGGGAAGGGAGCAGAGCAGGAACTGTTCTTACTTGCTACCTCCCATGCAGGCTTTAATTGCATGTTATTCATTAATCCTTTGCTCTTCAGAGCAAACAGATCCGTTTCAAGACACTCATGCTACATAAACAGCCAGAAACCCTTCTGGATGAGTGTCTGTGTACACATGCACCCAAGGGAGCGCTGCAGTCTTGTCAGAGGTTCTCATTTCCCTGTGCAAGTGCTGTGCTAGAACTGACAGAAATTAGTATTCATTGTGTGGCTGTGTTGGGCTGGCTTTGACATCGGCTTTACAAAATCTACATGAGAAGCCAAAGATGATTGCCCGGCTCCTGGTTAAGTTAGGAACAGGGGCTACTGAGTGGCACTTGGAGGGAGACAGGTATCTGCAGGACTGCTCTGAGCTACAGGAGGCATCACGCCAAGGTGTGGTTCCTAACACAGACCCCAGCAAAAGGGAGATTCCTTCCTCATCCATCAGCAGTTTGTGTCTGCTGCCACCCCCATGTGCTTGCTCTGCTGCCAGACCACGCATAGATTAGGTATGTAGTTCTGGGTCTACAACTATTAGCACTCACAACAGTGATATAATTTCATGGATGCTCTATAGACAACATCATTCTGACACTGGGGCCATGAAAACAGAAACCAACAATGAAGCTGCAGGAGAGCATGAATTCACCTCTTCCAGGGCTTTGAGCTCTGTAACACAGCTGCCACCTTGCTTAAAAAAAAAAGAGACGAGTTATCTGGAAACAGAAATAAGGGAGATAAAGGTAAAGAATCAAATGCAGAGAGCACAGAAAAGTATTGACAGGTCTCTGTCATGACTGGACTGCACATCAGGAGAATTGAGCACAAATGCAGCTCTGTCGTTCTTCGATTCAATAGAAACGAATCCTGCTCCTGTGGGGAGGAAGACGGGGAAACTGGCAATCAGTGCAGCAGGGAGATTTTCTGAGCTGGATCTGGAGCCAGACTAACTACTGGCCAAAGCTGTCTCTGATATAACACTGCCAAAAGCAGCTCAGCATTCTTCACCTCCCTTAAGCTTCACCAGGGACAAACCTGGCTGGGCTGTGCTCAGCCTGGATAATCCAGCTGTGGTAGAACCCAAGCTCAGCAAACCCAACAGCCTTGCTGGCACTTGCCAACCTGGCATGTCTGAGTTCCTGAGGTGCAGATGGTGCTGGCTCATGTGTTTCGCTTTCCTCGCCATCCCCAAGCACAGCGAGTCAAGCGCCTCACCACAGCGCCTGGGAGACCGTGGGCAGGAAGGGATCGAATTCTCCAGTTCTGCCTCAAGCATGTCACCACATCAGCAGACAACGCCTTTGCCGAATGCCAGTGTATTGTGTGTCACCTCATATTTCACATGGTACAACACAGACTAGTGATGCAAGTCCCTTTCTCTTGCTGGCCAGCTGGTATTTATGAAGATAGCAACTTCCAGGAAGCCAGGATTTAGGGCGCACAAGGGCTGGTGGTGGCACAGAGCCCTTGCTACTGGTGGGTGGGATTCCTTTACCTCTCCCTGAACTCCTGCCAGGCCACTCAGCACATCTCCAGCCACAAGAAGTTTGCAGCTGTTTTGGTTTGAAGCACCAGAGGAGGGAGAGAAGCAGGGGAGGCTCTATCAGCTCTTCCCAGGGAACGCGGTTCAGTTCCTCACACCTCATCTTTGGTCAGGAAACTGCAATGGGGATAGGCAAAGCTGCTGAGCCTACTTAGACAGGATACCTCATAAAAACACCTGGAGCCAAATTATGCCCCATTCACTTCTTCTAGCTCGCCATCTTCTACAGCTATGCTGCGGGGAAAGCAGGTCAACATTTGGACCATTACCTTGGCCTTCTGCTACTGAACACCTTCTGGTCTTTCATGTGGTCTTGTTTGCAGTGGTGGGGGAAGCCACTGCTGTTAGCTGGGACACGGAAGCATCAAGAATAACCCAGATTCAGGCACCCTAAATCAGACCATGGCCCTTGCACTCAGTGGTTCTTGCTGGCTGAGTGGTTCCTATGGCCTCTTCTATGGATTTTAAGAGGGATGCAGTGAAAAGAAACTAGGGTGGACATTCTCATGTAAGGAAAATGGGTAGCCAGCCAGCATGGACTGGCACAGACTGGATCCAGCCCTCCCTCAGGTACAACAATTTGGACATGGGTCTTTTTTCTGCAGCTCAGCTCAGGGCTCCAAGAATCCCAAGTCCTCTGTGGTCAATGGTGAACGCACTCCAAGCATGAGAATATGGGACCACCCCTACAAAGCACACCTGAAGTGCCCTGGACCACCTTTCCCAGCAGGGACACAACAAGGACAGCAGAGCACATAGATGGAGCCATACACCCTGGGGACCACAGAGCCTCCCAGATCAACCTATACATAGCAGCATGGAGGTGGGAGACCAACATAACTCTCTGCCCACTTTGACCACTGCTGCCATCATTCATAGTGCGTTGGATGATCCTGTCCTAGCAATAGGGGTGAGTGGGGAGTTCAGAGCATAGTTGATTAAAGGGGATAGTCACCCGCTGCAGACCAGCTGGAGCCCACAGGCAGCAGCTGAAGGGTCCTGGCTTAAAGCCAGCCACTGGGACATCAGGGGGAGGTAGACTACTTGAGTCTGGGCTGCATGAGTCATCCAAGGTCGGACATCCATGTCTTCAGAGGGATCAAACAAGGATAGCTGGGAGAAAAACTGATTGTCTGTTGTGGTTTAGCCCAGCAGGCAGCAAAACACCACTCAGCCGTTTGCTCAATACCCTCCACTGCGATGAGGGACAGAACTGGATAAAAGGTAAAACTCATGGGTTGAGATAAGACACTTTAATGGAACAGAAAAGGAAGGCAAACTAATAATAATAAAAGAATATACAAAGCAAGTGATGCACAGTGCAATTGCTCACCACCCACTGACTGATATCCAGCCAGACCTTGAGCAAAATCCCCTAGGTTTTTTTGTTCAGCATGACATTATATGGCCTGGAATACCCCTTGGGTCAGTTGGGGTGTACTGTCCTGGCTGTGCCCTCTCCCACCTCCTTGGGCACCTGCAGCCTCCTCACTGGCAGGGCAGCATGAGAAGCTGAAAAGTCCTTAACTTAGCATAAGCCCTGCTTGGCAACAACTAAACCATCAGTGTTTTATCAGCGTTATTCTCATCCTAAATCCAAACCACAAGCACTCTACCAGCTCCTAGGAAGAAAATTAACTTTATCCAGGCTGAAACCAGGACCTTGTCAAATCAGCATCACACTCCCTTGTCTCAGTTCCTTCAAACTGGGAACAATAAGACATATTCCTGTGAGGCCTCATTCTGTGGCGTGGAAGTTGACAGATGTGGTAAAAGTGTTTCTGGAGACACTGTAATCCTTTTGCTTGAGCAACAGGAATTAAAAAGAAAGAAACGAGAGCAGTTCCTTTCTGTTCTGCTGTTCCTGCATCCCCTTTGTTTTGATTTCAGATGTATGGTTTGCTCTTTTATTCAGTTTTCTTTTTTCCTGTGATGCTATTGAAAGCAGAAAGGGGATTTCATCGTCCCCCTGTGGCTGTCCTCAGCTGCAGCTCTGACCCCACCTCCTGCTGGCTTCCACTAATAAACTTCTTTTTTTGCTTAGTCTAGTTTCCTTCCTTACACTCTTACATCACCTTTGTACTTATCTCAGATTCTAGCATTTCCCATTTCTAAGCACCTCTGAGGGTAGCAATAAACACCATGTACAGCAGTATCTCAGCACAATACATCAGCTGCAGGCAGCAGTCCTAAGTGACAGAAAACCAGTCTGGAAATCTGAGATTTCTTCCGCAGAGGACACTCATTTGCTAGCCACTTGGCACAAGTTCATTACGAAAATCGGTATTTACAGGTATTCTACAGGAAGATCTAGGCCAAAAAAAGGTGAAGATTCGTTCAATAGTAATCTGCTCTTATGTGCCCTCTGCTGCTTCCAAATGGCATTGAAAAGGGTCACTCCCTCTCGCTTCAGAATGATTTATGGCCAAATGCCGTTCGTTATAAAGCAGAATCAGACTACTTTTATGCAAGATAATACTCATTATGCAGAATTTCTGACTAGATTTTTTTCACTATTTCATTGGTTGTTTTTACATTGTAATGTGCCAAAACCCATTCATGTCTTTATTAGCCTGACTTGTTTCCTACGTTTATGAAAAAGATCTTTCTTTGATAACAGTTGTTATTGCTGGAATGAATGTCAGACCATGATCTACTGCAATAGATCTTTCTGAATTGCCTTCTCTAATTTTATTAGTTGAAAAAAACCCACCTGATTTAAAGGGATAAAGCCGTCTGGAAAGGGACTAGTGCCACTAATTGGGATAACAAGAAAACAGGTATGAGTTGCTGGGCATACTGGAGTCTCAGCTTCTTTTCTAAACAAATACAAGCGTCTTTTTCTGGAACAGCCTTCCTTCTCATTCTGAAATTCTGCTGCTTTTGGAGAAACTATTGACATTAATCTCCTTATCCATGATTCCCTTGGGAAAATGCTGACCAGTACTCAGCAGCTCCAGATTCAGGTCCCGGGTTTGCTATAAATACCCTGTGTGACCTTGAGCAAGCCACTGTTGTTCTGTGACTTGGTTTTTCCATCTGTAAAATGGCAGTAATGATGAATCCTGTGTTTTATTGCCAGCTCTTACATTATGCATTTCTGCAGGCGAACTGCTCACTGAATCTCTTCATGGCTTGGTTCCTCATCTATAATAAAGAGGAATAATAATACATCCCTTGTCTACTTATTTTGATTACAATCTTTTCATGTATGGATGTACTTGAAGTACTGAGGGACTCTGCCACAATATGCAAACAACACAATTCCCTCCTGTCTTACTCCAGACATGGTACTGTTCAACCCTTGAATGTGGGTTTGCAGAGTGGCTTCATGCTAACTCCCCTCAGCACTCCAGCATGTCAGCTGCGGTGGCTTGACCTCTCAAGCAAAGCTACTATATTAGTAACTAAACTGATCGGCTTGCGCTAAAACACATGAGAAGCAGTCACAGACCATACTGTGCTGGCTAAATTGCAGGTGTAACATCATTGCTGTGGTCAATAGCAAACAGCCAGGGGACAGAAGCATCTTGGATTCACAGTGCTAAATCTATGGATGAACATCTAACCACTGCTGTATATTCAGCCCCCCAGCTTTCACTCAGCTAAAACATACATCCATGACAGGTATCCCATCTTGATCTAAAATCTTTAGATCTTAAAAGAAAGAGACCAGTAACAATTTTTTGTGTTTGATACATCAATTTAGATACAGAATATCTTCATGTGACTGCTGGAGAGGTATTAGGATAAGCAGAGATATAAATGCCTACAATGAGCAAGCTTTTATCTTTGCTGCAGAGGTGACCTAACAACACGGTGACACAGAAGATTTAATATAGTGCACAGCTGAGGAGAGGAATTTTGCACAATATTAGATGACAGCGTTGTTCCATTGTTTAAGTACCACGGGCATTATTAGCCTGTCACAAGACTGGGGTACAAGCTCATAGACTGTAACTCTCACACCTGCCTTTGAACAAGGTTGACTGTCTCATCACGTATATGGTACGTCTGCCTGTAAACACCAAACTTTTACAGCTGAATTTTGAGTAAAATATTCCTCCCAGCCCTCCAAGCAGACACAGCAGCCTTTGCTGCCTACCCAGCTTGAAGTAAGGCTTGATTCACCTCGTTTGATTGCGTTTCAGTAGCAGCGGAGGAGTATAGACAAATCTGCAGGATCCATTCTACCATTTTTCAGTGAGCAGAAGAGCAGCTGAACTCAAGGCAACATTTAAGTGTGGAGGAAAAGAGGATAGAGCCCACTTAGAGGTGTGAATTTCTATATAATTTAAACATCCATTACTTAGAGTCTCTGCAGAACCAACTTAATATTCATTTTCAGATATTCTTCTCTGATTCACTGGATTCTACAATCTGCTGTTATTTTGGAAAGTTAGATCAATATGAAAAATCAGTTTTTTCCGACTGCAGTTTTCCAGGGAGAATACATAGTATCAACAGTTTGAACCCAGAGAAAATAACAGTTCCCCTCTGCTTGTATTTGCAGTGGGTGCATTCACATTGTGGCTCATCAAAATACAGAAATTATGGGCAACTATGTCTGATTTTCTCTTAAGAAAGTCGGAATAACAAGAGCTGGTTAAGAAACCACGGGACTGCTTTAAAAATAGCATAGGCGAGTCTTTCTCACATCTCCCTGCCTTGCAGCACCACCTACAGAGAGGCTGTCAGAATCACACCCACTGCCAAAACTGGGGAAACTCCCGGTTCACGGGCCAGATAAATCCCGGTTCAGTGATTAACACACTCTGGAAACTGAGAGTTTGACAGCCCTGAAGCCTGAAAATCCTCGTTACGGGATAAAGGCAATAATATGGTCTATTTCATCAAGAGCCCCTCAATTCCCATGGAGAAAATGCACCTCTACAAATGTCAGAGCTCACCCTGCCACTTGGCTGATTTTTTCTCTAGAAACTTTCCTGCAGAAGAGCTTTTCTGGCAGCCAAGTGTCCCAGCTGCAAAACGACGGCGGGATTTTCCAGGGCAAAATGCACTTAATGGTTCATTAATCCAGCCTTTGGCACAAGCTGATTGTTCAGCCTTCTGAGCAAGCAGAAGCCTTCAGAAAACCACAATATTTCACCTCCTCCCTGTATCTACTCAATTATTCAAGATAAAATGCCATGGAGATTGATTTTCATCTGACCACCGAAGCATAAGCTCTGTTTGCCCTTGACTTAGCTTGGGCAGCTAAACAGTAGGGATACAGGGTCTGGACTGTGAGAAGAGAGTTTGAAAGCACAATCTAAAAGCTGTTGTCTTCTCTAGAAGCCTGATCTAAATCCCACAGTAGTAACTGGAAAGTTCCCATCATTTTGGATCAGACCCTGGCTGTGAGAGGCAGTGGGTGTAGGAATGTGCAAGTGCAGGCAGCATTGCTATCCCACTGCTTACTAAGGACAGCAGAAAAGCACAGGCATTTAAAAGGCAGGAAGACAGAAACTCCAAACCTATGGCAGTGAGCTTCATCATCAAGAAACAACAGTACAAAAAATTAACAGCATGTGCTTAAAAAGATATATTTAGGGATATGTGCTGTCTCAGGAGGGGAAAATATGATCCTTCTTATGAACAGATCGAGCGCTACCTTAAAATGCATTTGTTTCACTTTGTCACGCCTGTAAGAAAGATACAACAGGACTTCATTCCTCTGAAGGTTAAACATTTTCTTCTAATTTCCAGCCTACATCTATTCATTACCAGACAGAACAGATCTACTAGCTTTCCTCTGGTTGGAAACTAGTCACCTTTCAAAGTCGTCAGGTTAATTCAGCACTATCCACCTTCGGTAAATATATGTTGTATTTTATCCCATTTCTATCTGCCATCATGTCTGCTATTATACTTTCCTGCTAAATTTATCCAGAAGTCTTGTATTTTACTTGGATTACACTTTGATTATTTTTCCTCTTTTTAAATGCCAGAACAATTTTTCCTGCTCTCGATTGTGTTCGGTTGCTCCTGCAGGGATGCTCTTACACAGCCAGATAGAATCCTGATAGGCCAGTGCTAGGCCAGTGCTATTTGATGTCTGCGTCAGAAATTAGAATATTTCAGTTGAAAGAGACCTATAACAATCATCCAGTCCAAATTATCATCACATTATGATCTTTGTGATTTGTTCCACTTGGATGAGATAATTTCTATCTCCACGCATTCATTTCCACTGTGTACATTTCCACTACATATTACGCATTCATTTGTGTCCGGCCTCTCCCCCTTTCACCACTCCTTCCTCTTCTCTCCTTCATCTCTTGGTATGGACAACTGAAGAACACTTTGCTATTTGTTTTAATTTCCTTTGCAAGGTCTAACTCAGCCTTACTTCTGGCACATTTCCCTTTATGCCTACACTTCCTAACTCCTAAGACGTAGTTTTCTTTGATTAATCCTTTTTTCCATTCCTTCTGCTCCCATTGCTTGTTCCTAATATCCACTTTGAAGTGATTATTCACCGTCTACAAGTCCCAAATACTTTTGATAGCTTAAATTCCAAGCCTGCCCAACACTCAAACCTTTTTAAGCTGTCAGAAATCAGGAAGCAAAAGATGTTTATTTCTGGTATGTTCCAACTTCCAGCACATCAGGCTTCCCATTGGGATTATGTTCTCCATCCAACTGTGTTAGATATTCCAACCAGTTTTTCTGGAGCGTGAATCAAGAGCTAAAAGATCAAGAGGCCCTCTGACAGCAGGAGAAATTCCTCTTGACCTAAGCCACGGCAGCAGTGCAAGAGCAGGCTGGAAGTTCATTAGCTGAAACGGTTCCCATAGTATAAAAACCTGTTACACTAGATTAAAAATTAGCATGAAGAAATGAAGTACGTACATGTATTTCTAAAGCCTTTGTCAAGCAGCCAAAATGAAAACAGATTTCCACTGACCACGGAAAATGAAACGCATGCATTAGCCCGTGTATGAATGGAGCTCATTCCCTTGCTGGGTTCTGGTTTGGAGGTCTCTGCTGCTAAGGCAGAAGGGCTGCTCAAGAAAACTCCCCAAATGTCTTATAATAGCAAAGGAATTCTTTTTTCTCTTTGTCACTGCCCGAGTCTGCCCAGGGGGTCAGCTGAAACGAGGTAACGTTTCCAAACAGCGTGGACGTGATTACACTGCTCCTACCAGATGTGTAAATGCTGGTTAGGGGAGGTTTATTTACACATTAAGCTCCTGATGGCCAGTGTGCAGCCGCTGCCCTGGCTGTGCCGGGCAGCGGCCGCTGTTGTTTTCACAGCATCAGGGGAAGAATCACTTCAGTGCACCTTATCAAAAAGCCTCTTTCAGAAAGTCAAACCCAATGTCATAATTTTTAATGGCTCGCTCGTTGTCAGGGAACATCCTGAGTGTTGAGTGGTTGGAGTCAGCAACAAAAAAAGGTGGGAAAGGTTTCCGGAAAACAGAAAATTCACAGGGAGCAAAGGAAATTTGGGGAAGATGGGGCAGCGTTCACAACAACAAAAATAAAAGATACCAAAGCAAAATGGTCATGCTGCTGTATTTTGCTTTGAACCAAAATTGTGCCTATTGAGGATGCTTCACAGCAGTGAGATGGGGCAACTTAACTGAAAAAGCTATGGAAGCACGAAGCCATTTGAGCAAGTTTACCCCCAGGAAAGGCAGAGCTCCAGCCCAGGGACATGTATGGAGACACGGAGGGTGCCGTCTCCTGGCTCTCATCACCAACATAAGGCACTACCGCGCCCCACACGCCCCTGCCAAGGTCGGGGGTCGGTCAGCCCTAAGCGGGGTTCGCCGTCGTTTGGGTTAGACGCGAGGTGCGGCGCCTGCCCGGATCGCAGGAGGGCCGGAACGCTGGTGCGGCGGCCGGCGGGCCCGGGAGGAGCCGAGGCGGTCCACGGGCGGTCCGGAAGACGTCGAGCGATGCACAACGCGGAAGTGAGGCGCGCCGCAGCCGGGGCTGCGGTCGGATCCGGGGGGGATGGATGGGGCCGGCGGCCGGCGGGGCCCGGCGCTCTGAGCCGCCGGCGGGGCCTCGCCGGGAGCGGTCACAGGCGGCCCGCGGGCCCCGGGCTGAGCTAGGGCCGCGGGCCCGGCAGCGAGGCGCAGGGCGGCCGCGGGGCCCCGGGGCGATAGGCCATGGCCACCCGGCGTCTAACGGACGCGTTCTTGTTGTTGCGGAACAACGCGGTGCAGAGCCGGCAGCTGCTGGCCGAGCAAGTGAGTAGTTACGGCTCCTCCAGCCCTCTGAGTTCACGTAGCATGGCTGCTGCGGTGAGTCTCCTCCCTTCATCCTTCTGTACCCCGCTGCGCTAGGGCTGCCAGGCAGTCGTGCCCTGTGCCCGCTCCTCCCGTCTGTCCCCAGCCCCCCGACCCCCCCCACCCGCCCCTGGTCTCCCCTGGGCCTCCTGTGAGCCCTCTCCACTGAACCCCACCGTCCTCGCTGCTTCCCCTTCTCCCCTTCCCTCTCTCCCCACCTTGTTATACCCTTTCCCCACTACTTCACGTAAAATGAATAGAAGAGATCTGTCTTTGTGCTGATCACATCTCTGTTCGCTTCATGAGTAATAAATACAGTTATTGCTCTAATAACTTCATGTTAGCATTGGCATGAGGGTTTTTGTCCGTTGCGCTTTTTGAGTTCTCCTTTCCCCAAAATAAAAAAAAATCCAAGTTATTTCATAGACCAGAACTCTTCTATTCACTTCAGTGTGGGCACTGTTAAAGACACTAGTGTAGATTATTCCCATTGCTTGCATTTTTCCATAATTTGCTCTGATGTTCATTGTCCTTTTTATTTTTTTCCCCCAAATACAAGTGATACTGAAAGTCCTCTGTGAGCGAGGGGAGTCAGGAGGTTCCAGAGTGAATCCTCATTACAGAAACTTCAAGAAGTCATTTGTTCAGAGGCAGCTTATGCAGCTTCTAAGTTTTGAGCCAGTCTGACTGTGATGGGCTGCTTGGCAGCTCAGTTCTGCTGGGCTTGTTACACTTTCAGTTCAAACCTACCGTTTATCTGTAATAGGCACCAGTATATAACTGCTGGCAGTCTCATCATTCTAAATTACTTTGCATTAATCCATTTTTGTTAGAAAAAGCAGTACTTTGTGCTGCAAATTTTATTTCAACTGATGAATTGCTCTTGAATGGTCTTTGTTCATTGTTAACTCTATTACACCTGTGACTAACAAGCTACGTATTAAATTGCATTTGCAAAGCAGGAGATGTCAATAGTAATGTGTATTATACATGTTTAATTTGGCACAGCATTTCCTTCTTGACATGTTTGTTTGCCAGTAGCAATATCAGCTCTGTAGATCCTTGGATTTTTAAAAATGCACTGAGCAAAGTTAGTGCTAAACTTACATACAGACTACTGAGCAGTGAAACTACACTTTTTCACAACAGCGAGTGCAGTAGCACTTAGCACTTGCATAAAATGTTTATTTGCTGTGGTCAGTAATAGTAATTGAAGCCGTTTTCTAGGATGCTCATGCAAATGTAAGGAAAGGTAGCGGTGATTGGAAATTAATGCCCTTCTGCAGGGGATGAAGTTAGTCAGTGGCTCAGTCTTGATCCTGGTGAACAGTTGAGAGTTCTGTAGTTACTTACTACAAGTGTACTATTTTAGCAAGAAGTGTAAACATGGTTGTGGGAGCTATTCACTTTCCATGTTTCTAAGGTGCTTATCACTGGTTTTGGTGGTGCTCATCACTCTTTTCTCTTGGGTGGTATCCCCAGAGCAGAGCTGCTGCATGCCAGCAGAGCAGAGTTGCAAATTCTAGCTCATATGCTTTGGCTTATCTTAGTTTGGTCTCCAGGCTTCTCCTGAAGAAATCCTTTACTATGAGAGCTGTTTGCATTCTGCCCTGAAAGATGCGTTCTAGTGTGGACAGTCAACCACTCCTTAAACTCAGATAATCATTCTTAACAGTACAGTCCCATTTCAAAAGCTTAGTATGGTATAAAAGAGATCATTAGTTGAGGCCTGCTGCTTTGTTTAACCACAAGAATTTTGTCCTTGTTCTAGATCTGATGTGCTTGCTTTGTTAATCTTTTAGTGAAATACTCTATTGCTCACGGATACCCTCTGTAGTACAAAGACTGATGAATGGAGAAGTTGCGTTTTGTATTTTTTCACATGTATTTGTATTAATGTTACCTGAAACTAGGGCATAATTGAAGTATGTCCATAAGTGAAGATCCACTACATTTGCTTTTGCTTTTTGTCTTTTGCTGTCTGTTTTATCCTGTTATAACTGGGCTGTTTGTCAGTAAATGTCTTACGAATGCTTGTATGTGCATCCTCCAATCATAACCAAACCTCTTAACTCGTGGATGTTGAATACTGCAGTCAGGTTGCCCTTGCTGTCACACTTCGGTATGTTCTATTGCAGTTTTTCTACCTGAAATTTTAGTAACTAGAAACTTCACTGTGCAGTTACTTTGGAATACAAACCAAGCTCTTAACTTGATCCCTTATGTGCTTTCTGTTTACCAAGCAACTGAAATACTTTCTTTAAAACTTAGTGCATCAAGCAAAATGCTGACTTAAAAAGTACAGTATCATGATGTATTTATTGAATTGTCATGTTTTAAAAAGCCAGTTTGTTTTGTTCTTGGTAAACCATCATGCTTAAATAAATCAGTATTTTCTCGACTGACCGTACCCTATATCTGCCCTATGTCTCTTTTTTTTTTTTCCCTTTTACCTTTTGCTCTCTCTAACTGGATGGGGCTGATGGGATCCACAAATCACTTCAGGAGCTGGACGAGGTATTGTTTTTCACATTGTGTTTTGCCATAGTGCATCAATTGTACATTGTTGAGCCAAAAGTTCCTTTCTTTATTCTTCCAGTTTATTAAATTTCATTATGTAGGATGAAGTGTCTCTGTGTACAGTAGAAGAACAAGGCTGCATAGAGAAAATAGGTTTGTGATATAATGTTACATTAACAGAAACATGTATGAGCTAGTCTGGCTTACTCTTTACATAGCGGGTATAGTGACTTTGTACAATGAAGCTATTAACTATTTTTTATGCTATGCGTAAATTGTGCAAACTGTTGCTCAGGAAAAAGGTCAGGGATGACAATGGGCTTTAGGAAAGAATTCCTTTGTTATTCAAAAAAATACACCCGTCTGTAACTGCTGTACATCAGCATGCATCAGTCTGCAATTGTGTAAACATGTGATTTGTTGTACCTGAGTTATTCAAATTATGACTATTACTTGGGATAAAGCATTTCTTTTACTCCTTCCCCATCTCCAGCCCTCCTGTAGCTCTTTGGAAAGCTATGTATAAGCCGAATGGCATATCATCTTATTTACTCTCTGACACTCTCTGGAATTTCATGGAGAATTATCCACCTATCTTCCTGCAGGTTTCTCTGCCTCAGGCCATGTAGCTGAAGTAGCAAGCGTGTATCATAGGGAAGTGTGGATTGGTCACTCCCTTGGCTCTTAACTTCCAGTAAATAATTTAACAATTTTAGTTGCATGTCAGTTCGCAAGAGTGTTTGCTCCTCAGCTGCCTTGTAGATGAGTGGCTGTCTAAATGCAGCATTGGTTGAGAACAATCACAGGGCACTATTTTTCTTTCTTGGAGATATAATAAATGTTTTTATTCGGAGGTTTTCCCAAGTGAGATTTTCAAACTTGCCTGGCCCAATATAAACCACGTTACACCACTGATTAGAGATCCCTTGGCTGTTAATCATTATCTAATGTACCAACATCAGAATTACTTGAATCCTCACTGCAATACCATATTTTCTCCTTGATAATTTACTAAGAACTTAGTCTAAGAGAAACTTTCCACTTTCAGACCCTGTAGGAAGTGGGAGGAGGTAGGTCAGTAGCATATAGGGACAAACCAAGAGATGTGGAGCTTGATCATACCTGCATCATGCACTGATTTTTGAAGTTAATTTTTATGGGAAGGCATACGTGCATTTTTTCCTAGTGCTCAAGGATTTGGATCTAATTTAAGTAAAATTAATTTGCTGTCTTTTCTTATCTTCTCCAGCTTGCTGATGATCGCATGGCATTAGTGTCAGGAATAAGTTTAGATCCCGAAGCAGCAATCGGAGTAACAAAACGTTTACCTCCCAAATGGGTTGATGGAGCAGATGAAGTAAGTTGTGTGGCAAATCCAACAGTTTGATTTATCATGTAGGGTTATATTAGCATTGTCAGTTACATTCTTAATGCTGTAAGTTCTATGATAAAGTAGTATTAGAAGCAAGATTGAAATCGGTGTGTTTTCTAAACTGACACCTTCGTTTAGAGGAAAATATCAGGCAAGTTGGGACTGATTATCTTGAACCACAGAATGCAAATGGAATAAAGGGAGATTAGGGCCAGAAATTCTAGAAGATTGGGTGTGCATCATCAGTGGAGCCCAGTATTAACAGTACACTGGGACCATTAGAATAAATATGCTGAGCATTTAGCCTTGAGACTACAGGAAGTTTCTAAATTCCTTAGCAAAGCAAAGTGGTTCTTAGTTTGAAACTTAGAAGGAAGGATACAGAAAAATTAGCCCTTCCAGCAGACTTTTTGTTTGACCCCATTGAGGAGATCATTGTAATTTTATCATTATATAAGGATAAAAATATTATTTCAGTTTAATGAAGCATATTTGAAAACAGCAGTCTTGCCTTAAGATGAACAAGAGTAGGTTTAAAGAGTAGCAAATTCATATATTCTCACAGTAAATCAGTGTTTTCAGTTACTACTTGGTCAGCTTTTTCTGTGTTTAGATTTTTTTAATGATCTTTGGTCTGTTTTTTATGTGATACAGATTTCTTTCCATTCTTTTTGTCTAGCATTTGTCAGAACCTTTTCGTATGAGGTATCAGTCAAGTCATTTCATTGTTGGTTTTTCTGGTTTAGATTCAGTATGATATTGCCAGGGTTAAACAGAAGATGAAAGAATTAGCCAGTCTTCATGATAAACATCTAAACAGACCAACACTGGATGACAGCAGTGAAGAAGAACGGGCAATAGAAATAACAACCCAAGAGATCACACAGGTACAGAGTGCTTTCAGTTCTGAACCTACAGCCTGACATATCTGCAGTGCATCTTGATGAGGCAGTGGTTTCCTCTGAGTAAAGCATTTCTTTTATAATCAGTATTAAGGTGTGCCAGAATTCCTGGGCTCTGTGCTTGGTACTGCACTCACTGTCTCAGCGAACTACTCAACAAGTCACTTATCCTCCCTGTTCTTTTACTTACCTGTTTGCTTCTCTACTTGGAATAGGATTGGGAGACTTAATCAGATCACCTTTTCAGATATCTAGGAGAAATACATATATATGCAAATGTCTCTGGGCAGAAGTAGTTGTGTTACTCTACTACCCTGTTAGCTTTAGGTTGCTGTTCATTTATGTTCTGTGTTTCCATACTTTTTAAACATTGCACTGAGCTGTAAGAAAATTATTTTTAAAATCTAGAAGTCAGAACAGCAGTCTTCCATTTGGAACTTTTGCAGTGTGATACTTAAAGTGTGTGTTGCTCTGTGTGTTTTACTAATGGAATTGTTTTCTCAGTTATTTCATAGATGTCAGAGAGGAGTCCAGGTCTTGCAGAGCAGGTCACGTAGCTGTACAGAACAAGAAGCACGTGTTCTCAGGAATGTAGTGTCTTCCTTAGCACAGTCCCTTCAGGACCTATCCACCAACTTCAGGCATGCACAGTCTGACTATCTCAAACGTAAGCATAAGAGATACAGTAATACATAAGATACAGTAAAATACATGGGCATCTTCTGTGGAAACCACTAAGGTGTGCTGATTTTCTTGGTTGGGAAAACTGAAGGACAGAAGGGTTAAATGATGCACACAGGATTACCAGAAGTTTATTACAGTGGGGGCTAGAATTTGGGTGTTTCTGGTTCACAGCCCATGTTCAAACTGCTTCATTCCGCCTCTCTTTCATATTGCTAAAGGAGAAACTTCATAGTTAAATATATCAAACCCACTGTATTTCGTCCATCCACATTTTTAATGCATGGTTGTTCTCAAATTGTAGTCTGCAAAGCTACTTCTGGTGAAGCAGCCATTGGTACTGCTGTTGGATGGTAGTCTGTGATAGATGAAGTTTCAAAAGGTAGTTAAATTAAAATACTGTATCCATAAACAGATTGGAAGTGGAATATTCTCTGTTAAAAACTCTAAAATTGTGTCAGTTCTATTTTCAACTAAGTAAGATAAAGTAGTCTTGGAAGAAACCCACAAAAACTTGATGTTCAAATTTAATACTGATAAAGTGTTTCTTCCTCTTGTGGTATAAATGGCACAGGTGGAACTTAAGATCGCAATTCAGACAAGGGATGTTCCTAAGAGAATGGGTTAGAAAACAGCCTTGAGTGATCACACTTGAAGGTTTTTAACTTAATTTTTTTAACTTCATAAAAAGCAATGACCTAAAATCACTGATTTAATACTCTTGTAAGTTGGGTTGAATTTGTTATGGTTTGTTGAACAGTAAGCCTGTGTGACAGTTAAAATTTAGATACTGCTATTTGTTATTTATTAGCCAAATTTTTCTTTCTTGTGCTTTTCTGTCTGGTGTTTCAGACGTTACTCTTGATTTTAATGTGCATAAATACTATGTTCAAACATAGTTTGTCTTTTACAGGCATGAAGAGTAGAGAAGAAAGATCCAAACACTTCTTCGACACGTCAGTCCCACTGATGGATGATGGGGAGGATGATACACTTTATGATAGAGTAAGTTAAGATGTTGCAACACAAGTTCAGTATGAAGAAACTTTTTAATGTACCTTTAGTTGTAGTATGAAAATATCAAAATGGTATGCCATGAGCAGCAAGCTACATGGAAATTCTGTTTCTGCACGTTTCTGTGATGCGTTTTCCTAATTAGTATTGCTGTTGTGATTGTGCTATCAGCCTCAGTGTTGCAGTGTGAGGGAACTCTGACTACTGAATTCTCCTTACCTGACCAACAGGCACTAGAAGGTCTGTAAATACAGTGATGTCCTTTATCATACCATCTTTCTGGGCAGATGCAAGAGTAATTGCTAGGAAATTGTGTGCTTCTGAGTTTGGATGGAATGTGGCATTCTTTAAAGTGAACTTTAAAGTGTAACCAAATATATTCAGTATTAGAAATTGTTGCAAACAATGGTGTAGTGATTTGTTTCTGCACAATTAAGTTGCTGTGCTGTAGAGCTGTAGCAGACCCACTTTGTTTTACTTTGTTGTAGAGTTTGGGGATTGCATTTCTAAGCAATGGTGGAATCTGTTCTGTTGTGTCCTATCTAATAGTGCAGCAAATTACTCTTAACTGTAATGCTTAATGTTTAACTGAAAACTACTGAAAAAGTCAAGGGAGTTTTTGAGCTAATCTGTGTGTAAGAGATTTTTCACATTTCTAAATAACATATTTCTAAATATGGGGGAAGGATAATGTTCAGTTGTGAGCGGCATTGGGAGACAAAACCAGTAAGGTCCCTATAGTTTATTAAAAAATAATCAAAATTGCTGCTGTGTCTTTACACATTGGCATAATGGGACTCTCTAACCCAGATCAATCAATAGATACTCTGTAACTACTAGGCACTTGCACCTATTGGTTTTGTACTCTAATAAAAACATTGCTTTAGGACAGTGTATTTTAAAAAGTTGTTCACATTTTGGGCAGGATGTAAGATATGTATTTTCTCTGCTCAAGCTATAAATAGCTGTCCGTGTTCTCTTAGTGACCCTGAAACTCTGTGTTCAAAATACTACAATTTTTTCTCTTAGGTATGGGTCTGCTAAGGATATTCCAAAAGGACTGTTGTGTTACAAAATATTACAGCCCTTAAAATGATTTCAAGTGTTTTCATGCTGTTAATGTTAGTTCAACATACAAATCTTCTATTTCAACAGGGTTTTACAGATGACCAGCTAGCACTGGTGGAGCAAAACACATTAATGGTGGAAGAGCGGGAACGAGAAATCCGTCAGATTGTACAGTCAATCTCCGATCTCAACGAAATATTTAGGGACTTGGGAGCAATGATAGTAGAACAGGTACATTGGCATCACAGTGTTAGTAAGAAATGGGAGCTTTCTCATAGTGTTAAGGCTTCCGGACTCTTCCTGTTGTAACATCCTGGTTTCATGTGCTTTTCTTAATTTACCTCGTCAGGCTAAGATTTCCTCTGCTTGAAATGTGCCAGAAGAAGAGTTAATGAAAGTAAATACATACATAAAAAGTCAACTGGTTATAGTTGGTAAGCTAAAAAATTAGAATGTGAAAGTTCTGTTGCATATTTCTCGCACCTGAACTTGAAGGTGGTTATTAAGGGAAGAGAAGTGAGATGGCGACAGAGCTGCCAGTTAGGCACTGAGCAAGGAGTTTGTTTAGCGAAGTCCCAGCTAGTTCTTCCATAAAAGTCCATAGTTTACATAGTTCATTAGCTGTTTTCTGTGAGCGTTGTTAATGACTCTGCTGCTCATAATAAAAATTGCTTTATGAAATTCATTTAGGTTGAGTTTTGTGCTCATTCTCTCCATTTTATTCAGGGAACAGTTCTAGATAGAATTGACTACAATGTTGAACAGTCATGTATGAAAACTGAAGAGGGTCTAAAACAACTACATAAGGTAAGCTGACAGACTACTTAAGCTGTCTTATGTATCTAATAATATTTTATAATTTAATAGCCATGAAGTTATTCAGTTATTTTTCAAGTGGACATCATCCCTTTCAGAAATGGTTGCTGTGCTGTATAAAATGTCCAGCTGTGCTGTATAAAAGGTCCAGCTGTACTGTAGTAGGAGCTTTCTGTATAACTTCTGTTAATGTTGTGCTTGATGTGTTAATTTCTGAAATAACTTTCTGGGCATCCAAGCGATATGCTTTGATGTTTGTATTGCTGACCTGGATGGTTGTATCTGAAATTCCTTCTCTGTTTGGAGAGCCCAGCATTTGTGAAATAAGACTGGTTATTGGGTACCTCATTTTAGATTTCAGTGAGTTGTTACATCCTCCTTTGAAAACATTAGCTCAATAATGTGAGCAGCAAGAATACTTTTTAATGTTTTCTCTTACCATCTGTCACATGTTAGAAGTTAGGTCTGGCCTTATGCTTTTAATGTGAGGTTTTTACTATGAGCATCTGACAAGTTTGATTGGCAGCAGAACAGAGAGTTTTGTGGTTGTTTAGGTTTGTTGGCTTTTTTGTTTTGATTTTAAGCTAAGTTCTGACTTGTCAGCTCAGTTCAGTCCTTCCTTTGCTGGACATCGAGATTTATGAAAAAGCCTCTTAAGTAAAACATTCTGGTTTAGAAACATGGACATCTTATTACTACAAACTCATCTTCATATTATCATAGACTTTTAATATATAGAGAGCCAAAAAGTACCATTTGAGGAAAAGTGGAATAAATTTGTTATATGTTTATTCTTATTATAGAGAAAAGTAAATTGGAGATCACCAAAATAAGGCATTGACCATTTCTGAACAAAGCTTAAAGTAATTGCAAGCAATTTGCACAAACTGAACTGAAAATAAATGAATTAGTTGGAATCAGTTCTATTTCTAGTTAGTGGTAGTTGATGAATCATCAGCAAGCCCCTGAGTGGACTGTTGGCTGACTAGAGATTCTGATGCAATACATACCTGCTTTCAGTACAGCATCGCAATTTCTTCACCTATCATGGAAGACACACACAGAGGTCTGAATAGTAATACCAAACACAGATAACTTGCTGTTTCTCACACTGTAGGTAGCTTTATTCTGATTTAGTATCTTGAACATACGGAGTAAGAAGCAAAAAGCAATGCTTACTTTAGCACTGTTCCCAGACTAAAGTCATAAACACAGCACTGTACCAGCTACCGAGAAGGAGAAAAATGACTGCTACTGCTGAGCCCAGGACATATCTCTAATGTAATTTCTCTTTTCTGATTTAATTGGCATAATTAGTACGGACTACTGAGACAGCAGTTTCACAGAAACAGTATTAACTCACTGCAGAAGGCTGGTGATAATGAATCACTAGTTACCAATTCCTGCTTCACAGGAAAATTGGGCTCAGTTATGATACTTTGTCAGGCTTTGATGCTTACAGCCTAATTAAGTAAATAATCGCAGAGGTTGAATATTACATAGTCTCAGGTCAAAACCTCTTTAGCAGATCTGATAATAAATAATTACTTTTTAGGGACTATAAAGGAGAAGAATTAATATTTTTTTCTCTTTAAATTTTCATGGTTGGTTAATTTAAAAAGAATTAAATGCAAGCTTTGTTTTGTTTAGCTTCTGTTAACAGACTTTCATTGGGCTTTTGGAGAGTTTTCTCCACATTGCCTCCTTTTAATTCCCTTGAGAAAAACAGGAAAGTGATGAGAAAATGTAGTTAGAAGAAAGAAGGAATGAAGCAGAAAACTGAGAACCAAATCAAAAAGAAAGCTTTCAGTTCTAATTGAAATTAAATGAAAATGCACAGCTGAATCAGGTGCAACAAAAATGCCTATTAAAAAATGAAGTTTTGTTGTCTATTTGAAGGACAGGAAAATTCACAGGAATCTATATCAAAAAAATGAGTTAAAACTCCTTTCCAGTTTTTACTCTTCAGACTTTCACATACCAAGTGTTCTTCCAAGTGAAGTATCATCTTTCTGTGTAGCTCATATGTCCTGTGGAGGCACAGGGCCCTCTCTAGTACTGCTGAGAAGAAATCACAGTTAGGTTGTTTAACCAACATGAGGATGCATTCTTCTTTAGAGTCTGCTCTTTGATACAGATAAATGTGAGTTCAGTGTACACTTACCTTCACTGGAGCCTGCAGTGCAGACCAGAGTTACTTTGTGAGAGTTGCTTGCCATAGACATCGTAAGAAATGTCAGGTTGCCAAAGAACAATTCTGAGATACACGCACTTCCCTTGCAGGGCTCTTGTTTAGTGTACTTCATAGCTTTGCAGAAATCTAGGTATTAACTCTTTCTTTTCTGTTTCTATAGGCAGAGCAATATCAAAAGAAGAATCGGAAGATGCTTGTTATTTTAATTTTGTTTGTTCTAGTAATTGTCCTTATTGTTGTTCTTATTGGTGTCAAGTCACACTAGGTATCATTTCATTTTCTTATTTTTGGAGTTTCTGTGAACTTTCTTCCCCAATGTGAATGGATGGACCTGCACTCCAGAAAGCTGCCTTTGAATGTATAAGCCCTTGTGGTGCAAAGTCTGTGCAATGTTTCTGTAGAATTCTTTAAAGTACAAGTTTGGTGGTCTGTGAGGTGTTTGTAAGGATTATGTGGAAAATGTCAGGAAATTTGGTGCTCCCACACAAATAATTTGGCGCTTTATGCAGAGCTACTTGGAAATCCAGTGCTTAAAAATAATTACCAAATTGAAGCTTACCAGTGAGTACAGTAATTAGTGCGTTACTGTGAACAAAAATGTGTTGTTTGATGTATTCCTATGTCACAATTGTTACAGGCTTCAAATTTAAACCATGTTACTGAGCCAGGGGACTAGATAACAAAAATTGATCTAGATGAAAAATATGTTAAGGCACAGAAATGTTTGACTTTAATCTCCAGACTCAAAAACTCCAGAGAACTGCACAGACAGCTAAAAAAGAAAGCTTTTAGCTACCAGAGTGTAATCCAGCCCCTGTGATCTTAATTTAGATACTGCACCATTACTAAGAATCAGAGTAGTACTTGATCTTGTGAATAACAAGATCTAATCACTGGCATAATTTAACACATTTAGTTAATTAAAAAATTTTCTGAGCTTGAGTAATCATGGGAAGGTTTT
Organism: Psittacus erithacus; assembly: GCA_009867235.2. Taxonomy (NCBI): domain Eukaryota; kingdom Metazoa; phylum Chordata; class Aves; order Psittaciformes; family Psittacidae; genus Psittacus; species Psittacus erithacus. The sequence goes on along the minus strand of WYDI02024046.1, from coordinate 2,630 downwards.
TCCTCACCAGAATGATCAGGGAATTTTTTTTCATGTACCTTTCCTTGACTTTAAAGTACAGACATTACATTAAAGCAGTGGTGAAGTTAAACCTAAAAAACGGAGTAGAAAGCTGAAAAGAGAATCCCAACCTGACGCGCTGTAGTGGGTATCAGATTTTAGTTGTTGCATAAGCTGTTCATTTCACAGTGCATCTGTCCTATGTGTTACGGGTTTTATATAAGAGCTGACTTTGCTACATATTATACTGCATCCGTTTTTCCTGACAGAAGATTTTCTTTCACATGTCTGCCCAAAAGAGGACATGTTTGTGGTCTTTTACTGACTATGAGAGATGTCATGCAACTGACATGTCGCTAGGCCTTCAGTAGAGAATTTGGAGTTTCTTTCACTATCTTTTTTCAGTGGAAAACTTTACTGTAGGCTATAAAAGAGAAATTAGGGCCACATCAAAGTAATAGAACACTCCTGATTTAATTCAGGCCTGAAGTGGTGTGCAATTGTAGAGGCCTTGTCTTGATATTTTTAATACGGCTTTTCTGGAGGGATTTTTTTGTTCCCCAGAGGAGCTGTAACTTCCTTCAATTTCTGATTGATAGAGTGCTCCCCATAAACTTGCAGAGATGCTCTGCTCAAAGCCCCTGAAATGCAGTTTTCTAATACTATAATATAAATGTATATGTTGCTTGCCCTGGGTTTATTTTTATTAAGGAGGACTTAAGATGAGGCTTTAAACTGACGGTGTGGGAATGAACCTGAGAGTGAAAACTACAAATACGTGAAAGCCTTGGCTTCTCATGAAAAGCTTTGTACCACTCTTGTTACCTGTAGACAAAGGGGATGTTGGCCTTCCTAAACTGCCAGTTCAAACCCTTGTTTAAATTCATAAGTTGGTAAAAGAAAGAGTGATGCTTGTAATTGGGTGTGCAGCTCCCCTGTTCTGGTAATGGATCTTTTCAATGATCATGAGTAAAACTACTGTTTCCCTTGTGTGCTGTATACATCGGTTGGTGTGAAGCAGCATATTGCTATAATTTAATATACTGTATTTGCAACTTTCTCCCTAACATGAGATCGTGTTATTTATTTCTGTCTTGACTGGTGCTTTTGACATTTTATCATGGCTAATGAATTCAAAGAAGTAATAAAACACTTCCAGCCTAATTGAGCAATTACTCATTTTTTTAAAAAGGTATAGACTGAAACATACTTGTGTGATGTTAATGCTTCCATTTAGTTCTTTATAACTAAATGAAAATGGCAGTGACATAGAGTATCTTTGCAGAAAAAAATAGTCACTTTCTGTAGCACGATGTAACTTGCATTGGTAAAGATGCATGATTTATGCCCATGGTATCTTAACATCACTGAAGTAACTGGCTACGTATTTTCTATCCAAACTCTGTAAAAGGAAACGCATTTTTAATATGCATCAGCCGAGGTTAAACTCGGCTGTAAATTGTCCTGCGCAACCTGAGCTGGGATTTATTGAAGCTGATTATATTGAGGAAAACAAAATCAAACTGCAACAGGCTTCTAAATCACTGCAGGTGTCTCGCTTGTGAGTCAGCCTGAATAACTATCACCAGGTCAATCAAACCCTTACACTGCGCTTTGTAAGAGTATGTCCACATGGTGTGCTGCAGCAGGAGTACTGTCTGCCACTGGGCCATGAAAGCTGCTGCAAGTGAGGAGCAGTTCGGCTTTACTAGCGGCTGCTGACTACTCAGGTGTCACTGGAGCTGCCTGAACCTACTGACTGCGCTGCTGTCCACCTCAGAACCATCTCCGTGCGCTGCTGCAGGGAAAGCTGGTGCACTCTGTTCTGCAGATTGTGGCCTCTTCACGGTTACTGGATGCTTCTTGGATTGTATTTAACCTCCACTTCCTTACAAAGAAACAGGACAGCAATGGGAGAGCATCTGCCAAGAATCTGTGGCTCCTCAGCTGGTGGGAATAACCTGTAAAGCTGTTGGCTTGAGCAGGATTTCTCCTCTGTTTCTGCAATTTTTTTTGTTTTGGTGTTATATTTCATCTGATATTTAACTTCATGAGGAAAAAAAAAAAAATTGGCTTTTTCCATTGTTATCCCTTTGTAACTTCTTCATACTTCCAAGATGCAGACTTTCCATCCCAAAATGGTATTATGAAGGACAAGTATAGGCTTTCATAGTGTGGTTTGAGTTGGAAAGGACCTTAAAGCTCATCCAGTTCCAACCCCTGCCACGGGCAGGGACACCTTCCACTAGAGCACGTTGCTCCAAGCGCTGTCCAACCTGAGTTAGCTGCGTTAGTACTCGGACCTTTCCCTCTCCGTACGGTTTGATGCCCGCAGTAGGACGGGCGCCTTGCTCGGCAGCATGACCGGGTGTCATACCATTTTCCTCTATAACCCCTCATTTACCCGTGCGTTCTCGAAACCCGTCACACACAAAGGCCTGGCACGGAGCCGTTTCCCAGGGCAGAGCTCCCGGCGCGGTGCGGGGAAGCCCCGCTCCAAGGGGCCGGCTCTGAAGGGCACAGGGCGCTCCTCGCTCCCTCCGCCGCATCCGGGTCCCGAGCCCCGCCCGGCCCGCCCCGCCCCGGCCCGGCCCGGCTCGGCTCGCTGCCCGCCTGCGGTGCCCGACGCT